>QLTV01001700.1:375965-399706 GCA_003457575.1 Thermophis baileyi
TTCCTCCCATCGACCAGTGAGGTCGCACAGGGTTGGCCTTCTTCAGGTCCCGTCGGCCAGACAGTGCCGGCTGGCGGGACCGCGGGGGAGGGCCTTCTCTGTAGCCGCTCCAACTCTGTGGAACCAACTTCCCCCCGAGATCCGTACTACCCCCACCTTACTGGCCTTCCGTAAAGCCGTTAAGACCTGGCTTTTCCGGCAGGCCTGGGGCCAATAGTTGTTCTGATTGGCCCATGCATGGTTGTGTGAACGTTTTATTTTAAATATAGATGGGTTTTTTTTCCTTTTTTCTTTCTTTTTTTAAATTGTTTTTATATGTTTTATTTTTTTATGATGTAAGCCGCCCAGAGTCCTTCGGGAGTTGGGCGGCATATAAATTTTATAAAATAAATAAATAAATAAATACAAATTGAACAAACAAACAAACAAACATAAATATAGGGGGGAAAAGAAAAATAATAAACCATCCACAATAAGATTAAATCACAAGCAACATAAACATTGTCACAAGGAAAATAATTCATTGTCATCAGAGTTGACATTACCTGGATGGCACAAAACCAACATAAAGGGAAAACACAAATATATTAGCAATACATTTACTGTAACAGTACAAATGGAAAAGTAAAAGATGCGTAGTAATTACAGATGACTTGAATGCTCTCTGGAAAATCTTAGTTATAATGACCCTTCAAAAGTCATCATGGCATAAACTCTAGCCTGTTTCCTGCTGGACAGCCATTCCATGGTATTGCCATTGCCAAAGAAAAGCGGTGTCTTTAACCTCTGCTTTCCTTGCATTCCAGAAGGTGGAACCATAAATAATTTCTCTCTAAATCTTCTAGTGCAATTAGATCTTACTATGGGTATGCCTACAGAATAACTTCATGAGAATAGTCTTCCTCTTACAATTGGCACCATCAGATTTCTGTGGAAGATGCATGAGTAGAAGTGACTCAATATTTCAAATCATTTCTCACCACATAAGAAAGAAATCTCAAAAAGAAACAATGAAGGTTACCTTACTCTCTCCAGGTGTTTGTACCTGGGGCAGAATTCTTAAATATCTTATTTACGAGTTGCATAAGTATACTGGGTCATAATACAGCTTCTCTAGTTTGAGAACTTGATCTTAATAGCAATATAGCACAGACTTATATACTGCTTCACAGTGCTTTACAGCCCCCCTCTAAGCGGTTTACAGAGTCAGCATATTGCCCCCAACAATCTGGGTCCTCATTTTACCGACCTCGGAAGGATGGAAGGCTGAGTCAACCTTGAGCCAGTGAGACTTCAACTGCCAAATTGTGAGCAGCCAGCAGTCAGCAGAAGTAGTCTGCAGTACTGCATTCTAACCACTGCACCACCATGGCTCTTGAATTATACTTAAAAATGATCCCATTTGGAATTAGTCGCTGAAATAAGTTGGAGTTGGCTTCCTTGAATGGTTAATACTATTGCTATGGTGAGTGCTAACTAATTTCATGGGGATTTATTTCTGTTAAAAACTGTAATAGATTTCTACTTTTTTTTTAAAAAAGATTGTACTATAGGTTGGTTGAATGACTGCACTCTGATTATTTTATAATGATTATTTTTTCTGGTAAATGAGTAATCTACTTGTCAGAACTCAGGTTTATGCCCTTGGTTTTAGCAGTTTGATTTTGTATTTGTGGGTTTTTTTAAATTAATTATTTTGCTATGTTTGGCTATGCTGTGTTGCACATGCATGCAAAATACATGATATATTATGGATAAAATTTTCCTAAATGACAGGCTCCAGTTACTCTTCAGTAAATATAAAAACTGTCACACTCCTGCTTGGATTTCAGCACAAATTCTTTTCAGTCAGTCCCCAGAGACCAGAGGGAGACCTCTCAGGAGGCAGCAGTGGCTTACAACCTTCCCTGCAGCTTCCCCATTAACTTTCTGGGGAAGCCAGCAGGAGAAAATGCATATGGTGATCACATGTTTGTGGGACACTTGGCAGTCAGTCATAAGTGTGAACAAGTTGCCAAGTGCCCAGGTCACAATCACCGGACCACGGGGATACCGCAACAGCCATAACTTTGGTCACAAGTTCCTTCATTTAGCTCTGGCATAAGTTTGAATGACCACTGAATGAATAATCATGTCAACCTGGACGTAACAGGTTAACTATATGGTTAATGTTTACACATTACAAGAGAAAGGTAAAGCACCTGTAATAATAATATAATGCTTAGGCTTTAAGTCTTAAATGTCTTCTAAAAATTATTTGTCTTTGAAAAAGGGGTGACAAGTAAGCAAAATGAGGAAAGGGGAAAAGTGTGTGTATACACACATACTTACCCCTTTTCACATTTTGCTTACTAGTTAGGGTTCAATAATTTATTAGAAAATAACCATAAAACATTAAATCACACCAAAGTACATTAAAGTATTTTAACAACCTGGGTAAAAATTTTAATCTCTGAGTTAAGTAATAAAATCTCTACTCTTTGTTCTGTAAGAATCTAAAGAAAGGAAAAAAACCTAAAACATCACCAATAAATATTAATTTCTGACATCTTCTTTGTATTGTGCTTTGATAATCTATTTCTGGACATTTAAAACTTTTCGTGTGTTTCTGATTTCAATTCTTTTGTCAGTTCTTATGCCTCTTAAAAAATCATCTCTTTTTTTCTGAGCATGAATAGGATTTTTTAAAAAGACACAGTGTGATTGTATCCAAAAGTAAAATTTCATTATGAAAGCCTCTTTAATCAGAGAAGGTTTCCATGGAGGGCAGGTTATTTTTCCATGGATAATAGAATGCATCTACTGCATAATGACAGTCATCATGGACACACATTTCCTCCATTGTGTCTGAACTCCAGTAAGTGGGGGTCAATGAAATTGAGGCATTACTGTATAATGAAATTGGTATATTCTTCATGTTTGCATTCATCGTGGGGCACATAATTTTTGTGCACCTAACATGGGACCTCCTTCTCCTACGGAGGTGCCCCACGTTTGTGCCATGGCATTTGTATTATGAAAAGGCAATATGGTTTGGATTCATTTTGTTTTTCAGTAGAATTCTGCTCTTGATTTCGTCTTCCTTTTGTGTGTACTAAAAGCTGTTCTGGAGGATAACAGGGATTCTTCAGAATCGAATGGGAAATATTTGGGAAGCTGCAGGGGAAGGAAAAATTGTCTCCCACATTCTCTAGTATCTTCATTGTATCCTAGTTCCTCTTGTGAATGAAAGGAATTCTTTCATGCAGGGAAATGTCTTAATGATACCCACTGAATTGTTCAATAATAACTCAGATAATATCTGTAAGATGCTACCAGATCTGATTCTTTCAAGATTCACAGTATAAAATGTATCTCGTACACCTATTGTTTTCTTTATTTGAGATCCATTTACTTTCTTCTCAGCCCAAAGAAACATTAGACAATTAGAAATGCCTAATCTTATCACATCTTTGCCCATATATTCAGCAAAAGGCGTACATGCCATGTCCTACCATAGAAATGTACAGTCTCAGGAAATATCAACACTACTAATATCGACAGTTTTCTTGAATGCCTGTAAGCCATTAAGAATGGAAGTAAATCAATATTTGAGTAAGAACAGAAGGTAATCTGCATATATGCTGATGAAAGAAATAGAGAGAAATCTCAGACTTCTTAGTACATATCATTATTGATGTTTGCTGGAAGGAAGGAATATCCATAAGTTTAGATGGTGTTCGGATGTGGCTTTTTCTGTTTCCTATGAATTCACGTATAGTTACATGAATTCTTCAGAAATGATGGGCAATTGAAATAATTGATTCTTGGCAGGTTATGGTCTAGTCCAGTGATGGCGAACCTTTTCGGGACCGAGTGTCCAAACCAGAACGCACATGCAGGTGTGTGCATGTGCACGCGCCAGAGCACTGGAAACCCGAAAACCAGCTGGCCGGCACGCACATGCCTGTTTTTTGGCCATTTTCCGGCCGTTTTTGGGCCATTTCCGGCCGTTTTCCAGGCCGAAAAATGGCCTGAAAACAGCCCGAAAAACAGCCCAAAGACGGCCCAAAAATGGCCTGAATACGGCACGGAAAATGGCCTGGAAACGGCCTGAAAAACGGCCTGGGTTTTGGCTGTTTTCAGGCCATTTTCCGACGCTCCAGCACCCACGAAGACCAGCTGGCCAACGCGCTGGAAACCAGAAGAGCAGCTGTCGACTGCGCACATGCCCACAGAGAGGGCTGTGTGTGCCACCTCTGGCACGCGTGCCATAGGTTCGCCATCACGGGTCTAGTCTGCTAGAAGCATCTCTTCTTCCCCTCCAGTTGCCTCAATTCTAGAGCCATGATGCCCTGCTCCATGATCTTGGCAGTCCACTAATCAGCTATTTTGAAATCTGTAGGGACATATTGAACAAAGATCATTCTTATGATCATCATCCTATGAGTCGCGGTGGCGCAGTGGTTAGAGTGCAGTACTGCAGGCTACTTCTACTGACTGCCGGTTGCCTGCAATTTGACAGTTCAAATCTCACCAGGCGCAAGGTTGACTCAGCCTTCCATCCTTCCAAGGTGGGTCAAATGAGGACCCAAATTGTTGGGGGCAATATGCTGACTCTGTAAACCGCTTAGAGAGGGCTGTAAAGCACTGTAAAGTGGTATATAAGTCTAAGTGCTATTGCTATTGCTTACATGCTTCTCTCCCAGCTTGTGAAGTGGAGGATCTGTATCTGTGAAGATGGGTGGCTTCTTATAGACCTCCTAGAACCTGTTCAGTGCAAGAACAAGGCAGAGATCTTTGCCCTCTCTACATTGCATTGCATGTTGCTCTTTTCCTCTATGTAGTATTTTGTTAGGAAATATAAACATTCTTTTTTATGGGAATATAGGTAGAGAGGGTACAAGACACAATGCTGGCTTTTGTTTTGTTATTTGTTTTACAGCTATTATCCAGTTCTTTGGATGAGTTAATGCTCAATTTTTTTACTATTGCTGATGCCAATGTGTGCAGTTGATGCAAACAAGAGATATCATCTTAAGGTTTAAATGTAGATCATGTTTGTCTCTCTTCATTTGTTTATTTGCCTTTTTGGCAGTGTTTTCTTTCACTGCTTGCAAATACTTATGTTTTTTTATGTCCTTGATACAATTATGCTTACAAATGTATTGACCTTGTGACTACAGTACTGAAAAAAAAATCTGGTGGAAAATGTGTGTGCCCAATGCTCTGTACAAAATCCAGATATCAGAAGTATAACAGAAAAAAATTCTTAAAGCTTCAACCTCACTTTGTAAACCAAAATAATTTAGACTGAGGAGAACTTTGGAAACATCTCTTGTGATTTTTAATAAAGCATTAGTGAGAGAAGATGTAGCGTGGTGGCCATGACACATACAAGGCAAAACATAAATTGGCCTGGTACACAGGTTCCATGCTAGATACCAAGACTTGCAAACTAGAACCTTTCATATGTTTTGGATTACAGCTCTCATATTTGATTCTATGCTGTCTGAGGCTTAGGTGAGTTATAGCCCCAAATATCTAGAAGATCTAAGATGCCTGCTTCAAACACAGTATTCCATGAAGTACTGCATTGTAACCAAGTTAATCAGCAAAAACTATATTTTCAACCATGAACAATATTACAACATTTGTACATTTGCAATAAATTTTTGAATGCTCTTTAAAAGTGACAAACTGATATATTCTTTTTCTTAAGCTATATTTATTATTCCCCAAGGGCACATTCATGGCATTATGCAAATACTACAGAGGTATTCATGAATTCATACTGTCAATTCCATATTTTGCATCTGAGGCAGCATTAGAGTTTGAACTGAAACACTTCCATCAAAAAAGTGACTTATTAACACTGCCTTATCAGCTTGTGAGAACATTATCCATCTGGATGTGAAGTCTCCAAAGGAAAATTTGTTTTGTAAGTGAATATATTTGGTGCAGGGAAGAGTAAAAGCATCTATATGAAAACCTTCACATCAGGCTATGAAATATCATATCTGAGGATGCTTCTTATGAAATTCTACTCTGCCTTGCTTTTTTCAAAGGAAGAACTGATCATATAATAAGTAAAACAATGTAAACAATTACTTCATATAAAACTGTTAAACAGAACACTAGATCATAAGAACATATCAGGAACCCTAATAGATCAGATCAGGTTTTCACCCACGTTTCCACCCTGTTCCCTTCAAGTGGGCAACCAGACATCTATGACAATCTCACAAGCAGGAAAGAAGTGTTGCTTCCCAGCATTGGGAATTAAGCAGGAACTCGGGTTTCTGAACCTGGAACTAGTCTTTTGTAGCCTTATTCTTTAGAAATGTTTCAGTTGAACTCAGTATTTTGCATGACAATTCTGTTTAATTTTCCTTAACCTTCTAGGAGGAGGAAAGTGTGTTGGATATGTTTGCCACCATGAGTTGTTTGTAAAAATAATAAAGGTAGGAAGTAAGTATGTACATACGTATGTATGTATATACATACGTACGTATGTATGTTGCAGGAATGGGCAGTTTCCATCCAAAAAGCATTATTGGTTAAAAAGGCATTGTGAAGGCAGGATAAGAAGCAATGGATGGAAACTAATCAAGGAGAGAACCAACCTAGGCCTAAGGAGAAATTTATTGACAATTAGAACAATTAATCAGTGGAACTACTTGCATCCAGAAGTTATGGGTGTTCCAACACTAGAGGTTTTTAAGAAGAGATTGGACAACCATTTATCCCAAATGGTGTAGGATCTCCTGCCTGAGCATGGAGCTGGATTAGAAGACTTCAAACTTTGTTGTTCTGTCTTCTTTTTCTCTATAAGGAGGCCTTTTTTGTATATCAGAATAGTGTGGGGCATGATCTTCAAATAAGAACAACATACTCTAGAGCCGTGATGGCGAACCTATGGCACGCGTGCCACAGGTGGCACGCAGAGCCATATCTGAGGGGTAAGGCGTTGCCCTATGTCAGCTCCAGTGCGCATGCGTGTGCTGGCCAGCTGATTTTCAGCCTTGGGGAAGACCGTTTTCTCCCTCCCCAGGCTTCAGCCTCCGGAGTGTGAAAAACGGCCCAATGGGCAAACTGGAAGTCTGTTTTTCCGAACTTCCGGTTTGCCTGTTGGGCCGTTTTTCGCACTCCGGAGGCTTCAGGGAAGCCTGAGGGTGAAAAACGGCCCAACGGGGGGGGGCATGTACGGGGATGCGCACATGCGCAGTGTGGCGTGCATGGGGGGGTTGTGTGTTGGCACGTGCGCGAGCTAGCACGCACGGACACTCCCATTTTTGGCACGCAAGAAGAAAAAGGTTTGCCATCACTGCTCTAGAGTGTACTAATGTAAAAATTCTGGGGATGGTTGAAGAATTGCATGTCTGGAACCTATTTAGAATTGAAAATTCTCTATTATGATCCCCTCCCCATTTCATCCCTCTCCCCCCTCCCAATTTCAGAATTTTTAAATGCTCCCTCTTCTATCTAATAGTGGAAAGATTTTGACATAATCTTTGCAACTTGCCTTAACCTAGTAGGTTCAGCTCTCCATTTATTTTGTACTTTGAATAGTCATTCCTATAGAGTGACTTTTTCAAGTTGTTGTAGAATAGTCTCAACAAAATATTCCAGTGGGATTCGTTTGCCTACTCCAACACAACAACTGAAAAGAACATTGTTGCTATTTCTTCATAGCTCTCACTTCAGTGCTGTCACAACATTCTCAGTCTAGATTTGATTCCCCCCCCCCCTGCAGTATTTTTAACTGGCAAAGTATTCTTTTCCTTGGAAAAAACAATATTGTCCAAAAGAGCCCATGGAGTCAGTTTTTATCAACGTGTTAACATGTACATATTCTATGTGAAATTCTTTCTGTACATCTAATGGAAAAATCATGACAGATATGATTTTTGTGATCTCCATACATGTTAGATGGGATTGAAACCCCCAGAATTCCCAGTTAGCAAGAGAAAAGTGCCAGAATGCCATATCATACATAAAACACATTTTTCCCTGCTGTTTTCTGATATTTCTAGCAAAAAGGCAATGGAGAAAATATTGAAATCAGACTAACACAGACATCTTGAATGCTGAGAGAATGTAATAGCCATCATCAAAAGAAATGGTTAATAGGATATCCTATCTTATTAAAATTAATATTAGTAGCAGTAACTCATGTCAAAACTTGATTTAGAGGCATGTGTGACCTAAAAGACATAAATGTATGGACATGGGAATTTTGTTGTACCTAATTGTGTTGGTATGCTATGCAATCCTGCTTTTCCCCCTTCTTCTTGTATAAAACAGTATAGCGAGTGCAGAATAGCTGTTCACTATGGGAGGAATAAAATAAGAATATGCATTGCATGAAGAAAACAATAGACCTGAAGTGATTGAATGTCATGTGCTACTGAGAAAGGTTAATTAAAACAATGATCAACATGAAGAATATGGTTATCTGGGGCATATCTATGTTTCCTAACAGGTGAAAATGTGAGATTCTTAGTCTTTGGTGTTTGAAGAAGAAAGACAATAAAATTAAAATGAAAGATTGTTTTTGCCCGATCTTCTTTCCCATTAATTTTATTGAAGTTTCTATTATACAAATAAAACCAATACAACTACATAATACAGAAATACATTTATTTTTTTAAAAAAATATTATAAAATGTACGAAAAGGAAAAAAAGGGAAAGAAAAAGATTCTTTTTACCAAATCAAGAAAATAAGCTCTGGCTCTTTGCAAACTCTTTTTTACAGCACAGAGGGCTTATACATACAGCATCACAGGGCCTTGCACTCTTTTGTTCTTTATAATGAAAAGCTGCACCAGAAACGATTGAGATATGATTTCCTCCCATTTCTAGACTTTATCCCAATATACATGGCTTCTCAATAGAAAGTCCATTAAAGTTCAAAGGGATAAATGAGCAAGGAATCTTCCAAGAAATAAATGAATATTAATCCTTTACAAATCTGCTAAAAATTAAAATTAGATTTAAAAAAAAACCCTGTAGACTACTTTTGTATTTTTATGAAACAAAGACCTCTGTTTTTCAACATCCAATTTACATTATTCTTCATCCTTAATCACAAAAGGAAGAGAAGAGGTGGGGATGATGTAGAACTTTTTTTCCATCAAACAAATTTCCAGAATACTTAAAGCATTCCATTGGAGAAGAGGCCACATTGAGTAGGCATGTTTCTTAAGGCTGCATATCTTTATATAATGTGAACATCATGTAGAATGGGACCTTTGTGTGTACAGGGGTGCCCTCACATTAGCCAAGATTTGATACAGATTAAGCAAAAAGCAGTAAGTGGCCATAGCTAGATAGAGGTAGTTGTCTATATCATGATCCAGTCTATCAATAAGATCAGTAAATCTCTAGTAGAGATGCCTTTCTTGTTCAGTGGCATTTACTTAGCGATACATCATGTTGAGCAATGGCTATGCCTGCTTTGGCTGACCTCTATTTCATTTCCTGGATAAGGATATTCTTGCCTTTATAACTTCACAATTAACAATACAGCTAGTCCTTTCTTACTGACTGCAGTTGGGACCAGTAACTCGGTCATTAATTGATGCAGTCATAAAGTGAAACATCATGTGACTATTCCGGACTTAGGAATCACTTCTGGCTTCAGTTGTGAAGCAAATCACCTGTGGCTGTTAGGAACAATGTCACATGACTGCAACTCGTGACTTCCTGCCAGCGTCCCCATTGACTTTGCTTGTCGGAAGCTGGCTTGGGGAGATCACATAACCACAGGATGCTGCCACTGTTGTAAATACATGTGGATTGTCAAGTGTCTGAATCACAACCACATGGCTTTTGAGACACTGCAACAACCACAAGTTTGAAGACCAGTCATAAAAATCCTTTTTCAGCATGGTCATAACTTTGAACACTCGCTGAACGAGCAGTCAGTAAGAGGACCATCTGAATGCCCTTGAAATGGAATGAAAGATACAACTGAGGCACCAAAGTGGAATTGTGTGTCATAGCCTTTATGGCACTGCATGCTCAGTCTGTAATTACTAAATTGTGAAGGTATTGATACTATTATATAATTCTCTGAAATAGGACTATTTCAAAGAACAGTTTTCATCTCGTTGTCAGCCCATATGTGCTTTGATAATGGCTGGAATGTTCTGCTTCTGGATCCATGTATAGCTTGATAGTCTAAAATGATATCATTTGAATAGCAGGATTGGATTATTATTTCCTTTGTGCTGGAAATTCGATGCATGGTAATAAAAAATATGTGTTTATCTTGTTTTGGAGGTGCTTGTAAGAGCCGAGGTGGCGCAGTGGTTAGAGTGCAGCACTGCAGGCTACTTCAGCTGACTGCTAGCTTCAGTTCGGCGGTTCAAATCTCACCGGCTCAAGGTTGACTCAGCCTTCCATCCTTCCGAGGTGGGTAAAATGAGGACCCAGATTGTTGGGGGCAATATGCTGACTCTATGAACCGCTTAGAGAGGGCTGTAAAGCACTATGAAGCGGTATATAAGTCTAAGTGCTATTGCTATTCTTCATAGTCCCCCTGCGAAATGGCCAAAAGTGAAGTCTCCACTTTATTTTGCTCTGAGTTGCTAAGTAGCCCCTGTGCACGTCTCTTACTTGTTGAATTGTTAAATCAGGGCAGCTGATTGAGGAAGATCAGCAGCACTTGAGTACTTTGCAAAGGCAGAGTCTTTTCCATCTACAACAGAGGTCTTCAAACTTGGCAACTTTAAGACTTGTGGACTTCAACTCCCAGAATTCTCCAGCCAGCATAGCTGGCTGGAGAATTCTGGGAGTTGAAGTCCACAAGTCTTAAAGTTGCCAAGTTTGAGGACCCCTGATCTACAAAATACAGCATCTCAGTGAATTATATCCAGCACAATACACAGATCTCATGAAGCATCGATTGCATTTTAGGAGAAAAATGCTTGTGTGAAATAGCATATCTGGCTCTAGCCTTGTACTTCAGTTAAATATTTGATTTTTCTTTGCCACAAATGTAGATGAAAAGTAGATAGAAACAGTCTTTTTTGATGAAGACATTCTTTGCACGAGTAGAAGCAATTATAAAAATATGTTACTTAAGAGTATTAAATTGTCTGTATCTGGGTACAGTAAACACAAAGCTTTCATTTCCTCATTTGTCTAACTGGAAACAGCATCTGATTGGAAAGGATATGAAAAAGTCCCTGAAGTGAGAAATAAAGAGACACACAAAGAAGCATAAAATGTATTGTATTATGACAGGCTTTCTTTGAGAAGTACTACCGTAGTAATATTTAGAAAAGTTTGAAGGATAGTGTATCAAGACAATGTATACACGTAGGTTGCTGATTGTAGTATCTGGTCCTGCATATCCTACATTGTTGCTAAAACACATGCACTAGCTGCCAGTTAACTACTGAATTTGATTCAAGATCTTGCTGTTGATATATAAAACCCTAACAGCTTGAAACTGACACGTTGCCTGTACAGCTTTGGTTGAACCTTAAAATCATCAGAGGAGGACTTCCTGAATGGACTGAGGATAAGAGAGTGCCACCAAGTGGTTACTTATGGATGGGTCTTCTCAAGTGGTGTCTGCACTTTGGATTTGCTATGGCATCTTTTGGTACCTGTGGAAGATATTTCTCTTCCATTAGGCAATTCCTATATGAGTTGCATGAATGCTTCTGCCTTGTTTTTGTTTTTGTTTAGTTTCTTCCATCTTTTTAATGAGGTTGTTATTTCATTTTAAAATATTCTTTGTAAACTGCATCAAGATTTACAACAATGGGAAGGAG
Organism: Thermophis baileyi; assembly: GCA_003457575.1. Classification (NCBI taxonomy): domain Eukaryota; kingdom Metazoa; phylum Chordata; class Lepidosauria; order Squamata; family Dipsadidae; genus Thermophis; species Thermophis baileyi. The sequence continues at coordinate 387,735 of QLTV01001700.1, forward strand.
TATATTACTACAGGTAGTCCTCGAACTATGACCACAATTGAGCCCAAAATTTCTGTTGTTAAGTAAGACAGTTGTTAAGCGAGTTTTGCTCCATTTTATAACCTTTCTTGGCACAGATGTTAAGTGCATCACTGTGTTAAGTGAATCTGGCTTCCCCTTTGACTTTGCTAGTCAGAAGGTCGCAAAATGTGATCACTTGACCCCGGGACACTGCAACTGTCATAAGTATGAGTCACTTGCCAAGCATTTGAATTTTGATCACATGATCATAGGGATGCCGGTCATAAGTGTGAAAAACAGTTATAAATCACTTTTTTCAGTGCCATTGTAACTTAAAATGATCACTAAATGAACTGTTGTAAGTACAGGACTACCTGTATATTCAATGTATTGAAGAAGAAGTGTATTAACAAAAATCACCCTGGTAGTAAATGATACTTCTGAATCCATAGTTTGAGGAATGTGGTCTTGAATTTAGTTTAAGTCTGCTGAACAAATTACTTTTTATACTAAATTAATTATGCTAAGGCATAATCAGCAAAGGCAATGAGATTTGGTTTATAATAAGGAGTAAGAAATTGTCTAGTAAGATAATGTCATATTCTGTTACCTTTTGGAGGATGACTAAATATTGGAAAATATTATTTTCCCTATTTCATGCTGATAGTCTGGATTTAGTCGAAGAACTTTGGTTTTATAATAAAGAAACAAGGTTCCCAGGCTTACTCATTTATGGGTCAGCAAACATGAGGAATGAATCACCAGCCATTTAAGAACCTTAGTGTAATACTCTCTCAAGTCAACGGCCACTTAATAAAACTGCATCAGTTTCTGACTTTTCCTTAAAAGGTGAAAAGTTATGTTGTCATTCTGCATGAATGCAAACGGGTTTGGTAGCAAAGACAAAGAATCAGATCTTTATTCTAATATGGTATTTTTAGCTCTTATGGGTATTATGTATATCAACATTCAAATAGCCACAACAATAATAAAAGCACAAGTTAAGCAATAAGGTTTATGTCTTAAGCCAGACTTCAATATTTGATACATAGCTAAGGATATGATGTGTAGATCCTGAAGCTTTAGCTTTAAAATGTGACATTTTACTATATATCATTTTTATTTTACTTATACATGCCCTTTTGTTCACCCCTTACTAAATGCATTGTAAATACTGAATACATACCTCCTCCTTTTTATTTTACAGTCTGTTATGACTGATGTGAACAAAATTGTATGGTTAAAATAGTGCCATTGTGAAATACATTCAGGACAGAGTAAAAATGAAAAGCTTCAAAAAATAAAGTTTTGTTAAATAATACTTATATACATAATCTTTATAAATCTGAAAGCAGAAGAAGAGAAGAAGACCCCATTCAGAAGGAGTGGAAGGTCTTACCAGTTTTCTTTTTAAATTTATACAACTGTAGATAAAGACTTTTTATATCTGGAGAAGAACTAAATGTGGTAGACCACTACATATACCTTGGCCAATGGATCTCAATGGAAGAACGGAAGGAAATTGATACAATAAAGGAAATTGAATGGCGTGTTAAAGTGGTTGGCAGGCATTCGGCAAGCTAAGCATAATTTTCAAGAACAACCTCCCCCTATGCTTGAAGAGAAAAAATGTAGATCAGTGTATGCTACCTGCTCTAACATATGCCAGTGAAACATGGACACTAACCTCACAATTGATACAAAAGCTACATGTGTCCAAAGAGCCATGGAAAGATACATGCTCGGCATTACAAGTCAAGACAGAAAGACCTGCACATGGATTAGAGAACAAACGAAACTATATGATATCATGAAGAAAGTAAAAGAATTGAAATGGAAATGGGCTGATCACGTAGCAAGAAGAACTGATGGCAGGTGGAGCAAGGCAGTCATAAAATGGATCCCACTTGATAAAAAGCATCCACAAAAGAGACTTAAAACTAGATGGATCAACGACATCAGCAAATAGTGTAGGCCCAATTGGCAAAAGAAAGCTCAGGACCGTATAGGTTGGAAACCTGTGGAAGAGGCCTTCATCCTGCAGTGGATAGATAATGGTTAAAATGATGACAAAGGCTTGCATTGAGCAACCAAAACATGCAATTTTTAGTCAAGAATGCCATCTGATTTTTAAAGGATATTAGGTCAGAAACCTCTGTAATACATACCAAATTTAGTCTTTGATCAAGATAAACACATTTCTGGTAGGCTTACAGTAATTTACTTTTAGATGTTTAATATTTTCTGTCCTGATCCAGTAAAGCACCAATCATTTATCCAAAAAAACCAACCCCAATTCACTCTTATCAGTGATATCATAGATCAACTATCACTAGCAGTTATTTTTCTTATTTTTCTTGCTTTTGTTTTGAATCTCCTTCTCATATGAGAAGATTTATATTAAAGCGGAAACATAATATGTGAAGTTAGATCAACATTTTATGAAAAAGGGGATGTCGGTAGTGTATTTATTCTAAATAATCTTAAGTCATTTTTTTTATCTCTCCTGTAACAATAAAAAAGAGTTGCATAATATTTGAAACAGTCATTTGTAATGTGGAAACAAAATGATGGGTGCATTTATGGATCAAAGCCAGAGGTGGGTTCCTACTAGTTCTAACCGGTTCTTTAGAACCGTTAATAACTCGGCGATTATGTCACAGAGCCGGTTCTGTCGGTGTCTCCGTGGGTGCCGCCATCTTGGAATTTTTTTTGCTAATTTTTTGATTGCTGCAGGCACGGGTGCGAGGGAGCTGCTCCAGACAAGCCATTCCCCCCCCCTGCCCTGCCTGAACATATAGATGCCGCGCCCGCCTCTCACCTGTTGTGGCTCCAACAGCGGCGGCTTCAGGAGACGCGGGCTCGTCTGGAGCTGCTCCCCTGCAGCTGAGCCCGCGGCTTGTCCCTGCTGCCCCCAGGTGCGAGGGAGCGGGGCAGATGAGAGGCGGGCGTGGCGGCTGTATGTTCGGGCAGGGCGAGAGGTGGAATGGCTTGTCTGGAGTAGCTCCCTCGCACCCGTACCTGTGGCTTGTCCCTGCTGCCCCGGGTGCGAGGGAGCTGCTCCAGACGAGCCATTCCCCCCCCGCCCTGCCTGAACATACAGCCGCTGTGCCCGCCTCTCACCTGCCCCGCTCCCTCGCACCAGGGGGCAGCAGGGACAAGCCGCAGGCTCAGCTACAGGGGAGCAGCTCCAGACGAGCCCGTGTCTCCCGAAGCTGCTGCCGTTGGAGCCGCGACAGGCGAGAGGTGGCCACAGCAGCTGTATGTTCAGGCAGGGCGAGGGGGGGAATGGTCCCGGCCCCACTCAACTGCGCAAGCAAAGAAGCACGGAAGTTCCAGCCCATCCGCCCCATGAGCAAAGTGGGCAGCATGAAGGAGACCGCTCGGCAGCAGCAGGTTGTGCGGAGGAGGAGCGCCGGGGGCGGGGGACCCTCTGCCCTCCCCTCGCCTGCCCTCCATGCACGAAGACGAACCGCCGCCTGCCCTGAACTCCTCACCGCTCCCGCACTAATGCCCCGGCCCCGCTCAACCGCGCTTCTTTGCTGGTCCCGGAGCTGAAGCCAGGAAGGCGAGAGGAGCGGCGGTGGCAGCAACGGCACTCCAGGATGGCACATGACAGGGGACTCGCTGCTGCTGGGCCAGGCCGCTCGCCCTCCCAGTCCCAGAGCACTTTCTTCCTTCTCCCGCTGCTGAGAAGAGAGAAAGAGAAAGGAAGGAAGGAAGGAAGGAAGGAAGGAAGGAAGGAAAGAAAGAAAGAAAGAAAGAAAGAAAGAAAGAAAGAAAGAAAGAAAGAAAGAAAGAAAGAAAGAAAGAAAGAAAGAAAGAAAGAAAAGAAGGGAGAGAGAGACAAGAAAGAGACAGACAGACAGACAGAAAGACAGAAAAAGGAAAGGAACGGAAAGGAAAGGAAAGGAAAGGAGGAAGGGGGGCGAGGGGGACGGGGAAGAGGAGGAAAAAAGGAAAGGAAAGAAGGAAAGGAAAGGAAAGGAGGAAAGGAAAGGAAAGAAGGAAAGAAGGAAAGGAAAGGAAAGAAGCAAATCACATGGTTGTTAAGCAAATCTAGGATCCTGCATTGACTTTGCTTATTGGAAGCCCCTGGGAAGATCACAAATGGCAATCACATGATCCTGGAACTGTAGCCATCATAAATATATGCCAGTTGCCATGGGGACACTGCTATTGTCATAAGTGAGAGGACTGGTTATAAGTCTTTTTTCAGCACAAATTTCGAACATCGTTAAACCGAGGGTCATAAGTTGAGGACTACCTGTATGTATATACAAAAACAACAACAACAACAACACCCTACACTTTTAATTTAGTTGGGTGAGATCCTTTTGAAAAATTAAATACATTTTCCTTGATTTATTCTTAATTTTATCACAGTAGATATATTTATGTATTTAATGAGCAGTTAATGAGCGTATATGGATACCCATCTCATACATATGACTTTGGGTGGCTAACAATTAAAAGCAAATTAAAAACAGGATAAAATAATCACAATTTAAAAAGCAATATTACTAGCATAGAACAGCTACCAAGAATATTTCATAACATAGACATTGGATTGACGGTCCCCAAACCTTCTTTTCTTCTTGCTTTATTTTTCTTGCTGTACATCAGCCAGAATCCTTTGGAATTTGAGTGGGTTACCACACACACACACACACACACACACACACGAAAGGGGATGATATGGAGGAAAGTTGTTAGGATGAACTAGATTTAGTGAGATGTTCTTTTTTTGTATTATCCCCTGCTTACTACTGCTTACTTTTTTGAGTTTGAATACAGTAACAGTGCTTGCCCAAAAAGGAAATAGAACAATAGATATGTATCTAGTATATCTGCCAATAAATACTTTTGTGCTGATTTTCTGTTGAAAAATTCTTAGCCATCCTAAAAATATTTCTCAGTGTGACAAGTGTTTTACATGTTTTTCTGAAAAAAATCTAAAGATGAATAGGCTATCCAGGACTTACTGCCCTGGAAGGTAACTCTAATATAAATGAATGATGAGCCCCATCATCCTGAAAAATTCCAGAATATTCTGTCAGGACACCAATCACCAAACCCTTCTTTGATATATGTATCGTATATTTTATTTTTTTATCAAGCTGGTGTGCTGCTGACTCCCAATGGCTTTGAGCTCACAACAATCAAAATAAGAAAATTATAATAAAAACAATTATATGGAAGGGGGAAAAAGATAAAATATATTCTTATGTGCTTACTGAGTCATAACAAGAATGGGGGCAATCAACACATTTCATACAAATGTAATGAGTTCCTTGTAATAACACACATAGTACATTCTTTGTATACACCAAATGTATGGGAAGTTTTGTGCATATAAAGTAGAATTGTGTTTGTGCAGCATATCTCATTGTTCCATACATGACGATTTTAAAATCCTGTTTTTGATCTGTATAGAGTTAAATGGCTTGAGACCTACTCAATGACCAGACGGGCTTTTTAAGTTGTGCCTCCTCCATCTGTAGAATTCTCTCTCTGCAAAATTCTTTGGTCTTCTTATTAACCAGTACAAATGTTATACTCCCAGGGTGATTTTGTAATGATTTTTTATTGTTTTTTGTAACATGTTCCACTTTTTTGTTTTATAATCTTATTCTATTTGAGAGCTTCTGATAAAGAACAGCTAAAGATATTGTTTATATGAAAATATATTAAATAAAACACTCTGCATATATTGATTCCCCAATTTTATGTACAGGGTATTGGGTTTTAGGTCAAGGGTATAGCTCCTAATGTTCCCCTAATATATACTCTGGGTCTCGGGTTTTATGAGTATGTATAGCTGATTAAATGCAAGAGGGACGCGGTGGCTCAGTGGCTAAAATGCTGAGCTTGTCAATCAGAAGGTCAGCAGTTCAGCGGTTCGAATCCCTAGCGCCACGTAACGGAGTGAGCTCCCGTTACTTGTCCCAGCTTCTGCCAACCTAGCAGTTCAAAAGCACGTAAAAAATGCAAATAGAAAAATAGGGACCACTTTGGTGGGAAAGTAATAGCGCTCCGTGCGCCTTTGGCGTTTAATCATGCCGGCCACATGACCACGGAGACGTCTTCGGACAGCGCTGGCTCTTCGGCTTAGAAACGGAGATGAGCACTGTCCCTAGAGCCGGAAACGACTAGCACACATGTGCGGGGGAACCTTTATCTTTACCTATAGCTGATTAAATGCAAGTTTGGATTATTAAAGTAAGGACTTTCAGATATCATTCTGTAATCTCAGATCTTCTTACATAGAGTGCATATGAATTGGGGCTTCCTCCTGTTATCCCAAAATAAAAGAAAATGACAAAGAATTTTTAATATGCTTCAGAAATCGAAACTAGATTTCATACATTCTAAAAGCAAAATTGGAAAAGTTAAGTATATGAGAAATTTTTTTTGGTGCAAATCATTTCCTCAGTACTAATTAGGCTAAACATTTTTATTCATTCAAATGAAAAACAACTGAGCAGGCTCAGATGTGGATTAATTCAGGTCTATAGTAGTTACATTCATTTGTGAATATTTTTAACAACTGATAAATAGTAAAGGCTGTTACTATGGATACTTGGATTGCTAGATGTTTAGCTGCTTGGGTAACATTTCTGCTAAAGGGCATATTCCTACATCACAAGTCTTGTTTGGCATAATACATAAATATCCGTTGCATTAAAATACACACTTTCCAGTTGAGTATGTTTAGAATTTTTTCAAATTACTGTTGTTGCATTAACTTTGGATTTATCACTATTTATTACTATTTATCACTATTATATACTGTATGTGTACTATAGATATGTATATATACACACACATAAACATATATGTATACTGTATATACGTGTGTGTATGTGTATATAATTCATTATATATATGTATAATGTTATATATAGGAAAAATGGTTTGTCATGTAAGCGACTGCCTGCATGACCCCTGGAGTGGGGCCAAAAGGCGAAAGGAAGCAGTATGCTCCTTCCCATATTTGGGTATACCAGGTGATTCGACAGAGAAAACATATATATATAACATATATATATATATGTATGTATGTATGTATGTATGTATGTATGTATGTATGTATGTATCAGAGGTAGGTTCCTCCCGGTTCGGACCAGTTCGCCCAAACCGGTAGCAACCCGCTGGTGATGTCACAGAGCCAGTTCGGTCGGTGCCGGTCCGTGGACGCCGCCATCTTTTTTTTGGAATTTTTTTTTTTGAAAAGAAAAATATTTTTTGGGAATTTTTTTTTAATTTTTTTTTCGGGGGCGCGCGCGGGGGGGGGCGGGGGGCGGCGGGGGCTTGGCGGGGGGGGGGGGGGCTGGGGTGGGGGGGGGGGGGGGGGGGCGGTCGTTTTTTTTTGGGTCTGTTTGTTTTGGAAAAGAACATTGGGGGGGGGGATTTTTTGAAAAAAAAAATTTCTTCTGTGCATGCGCAGAAGCTGAGTTTACGGCACTGCGCATGCATCGCCATCTTCTTTTTGGCTTTTTTTAAAAAAAAATTTGGATTTTTCGGCACTGCCCATGCGCGCATGTGCTTTGCGCGTGCGCGGCCATGCAGCGTGGGAGGAAGTGAACCGGCAGCAAGGTAAGTTAGAACCCACCCCTGGTATGTATGTATGTATGTATGTATGTATGTATGTATGTATGTATGTATGTATGTGTGTATGTATGTACCGTATATACAGTATATATTGTGTTATGAAAGAGATTTCTAAGTTAAATAACTTTATTTTAAAAATCAAAATCAATCCTCACTTAGTGCTTTCCATGTACAATGCAGCTGTTTTGTGAATTATGATGTTACAGTAGAAAAAGTAGATTCTCAAACTAATTGTGGGGCTTTCTCATAAAAGCTCACCCCCTCACATTGTTCTACACTTCCTTTTTGATCAGAGAACTTTTCTAAGAGTCATTCTAGTCTTTGCTTTTCAAAGTTGAAGCTCCATTTGTTGCAGAATGATGATTACTTGCAGCTTTCCATTACATCCACTGGCAGTGCCTGGGTGGGGAGCACAGATATGAGCGATAAGAGTCCCCCAGTCTGGTTGGTTCATCTGGCTGAAGGAAAAGGGACTTAGAGTCAGGCATTTTTCACAGGGTCTTCTTTGTGAAATAATCCAGAACATCTCACATAAATATTTGTTGCATTAAAATGAATCATCGCTTGAGCCACAAAGCTGACTGCCCTACAAAAACTGCATCTCGGTGCAGCCTCCTTCCAACAAATGCTTGGTTCAACAAACCCTTTCTGAAGAACTTACCCCGTATATTTGTGACATTAGAACTTCAGAAAGTTCTTCAGAAAGGGTCTGTTGAACCAAGCATTTGTTGGAAGGAGGAATTGTGCTGAATTAAAAGTCTGAGGATTTTGAGGATAAGTAGATTGGGAAAAATGATTAGGGAAACTATGTGCTGTTTTTTTTTTATCTGAAGTTGTGTACTGACTGTTGGTTTCTACATTTATTTTATTGTTTTTATTTATTTTTTATTATTGCTTGTGAGGCTCCCAGGCAGGGGTGGGTTCTGGATCCTATTGCTGCCTGTTCGCTCAGGGTTGCGCCATGCACGTGTGCGCGCTTTGCGCGCATGCCCAGCAATCAAAAAATAGCTTCTGCGCATGCGCAGAAGCAACAATTGGCTTCTGCGCATGCGCAGAAGCAAAATCCAAGATGGCGGCACCCATGGAGACATCGACGGAACCGACTCCGTAACATCATCGCCGAGCTACTAACGGTTCTAAAGAACCGGTTAGAACCAGTAGGAACCCACCTCTGCTCGCAGGGTTATGTTGCATAAGATTGGCTATACAGATCTGATAGGTAGGTAGGTAGGTGGGCAAGCAGGCAGGCAGGCAGGCAGACTGATTTATTTTTTTCCTAGGCCATATGACATTGGAGAATCTAAGAAAAAAAGTCCTATAGAGCCAGGACTTTCCCCAACATAATTTGGCAAATCATGGCAACATTTCGAGCCAGATTCATATAAATTCTACCCCTACTTAAAATACAGTTCATTGGAAAATGGTATGTTATCCTTTTCTTGTTGCTATTTCACTAGAAAGAATGCGAACAGTGGTGAACATATGTTTACATATAAGAGGTATATCAATTGGAGAATGATTCACATCTGAGGTTGCATAACAGAAATGCCAACAAAGACTGCATGATGATGTGTGGGAGAATTGCAGGTGAACATAGGAAAACAAAGTGCAGGCATTGGAAAAAGTGATTCAGTAAATTATAACAGAAGACATTTTCTTGAACTCTTGCAGCTAGTAGCAAACCATGATCCTGGAATTTAAGGGTAAAATAGTTTACCTTGCAATACAAGTATACACATCACTGACTTCAAGATGAATTGTTAATTATCATTTGCAGAATGATTTTGGAGTTAATTTCCCAAGAAGTAAAGGAAGCTAGTTTAATTTTTGATGTAACACATAAGCAGAGACAAATTATGTGGTCCTCTGTTATTTATACAGAAATAACATATTTTAAATATTATATTATATTTGTTTAAAATATCAATGTCACTCACAGGATGCCACTAAGTTTCTGTATATAAATAACAACTTGGTCTGTTGTGGCATAGAAATAAAAGCCTACATAGTACAAGTCTATGATGGTACTAGTATAACACATGGAACACTAAATGGTATGCAGAGTTTCTGAACAATAAATTTAAAGTTATCGATCTCCATTGCTACAACAGCAGTTTGAACTTGGCATTTGCTTTTGCCTGTGAAAACATGGGTATAATTGCAAATTTCTTTATTTTTTATCAAGAACTCTTTCCATTTATATCACATTCTTCTCCAAATTCAGATTTCTGAATGGCAAAAAATAAACATCAAAAAAACATACAGCAGAATTATTATCTTGAATAAATTGTCAGATATTCACTTGGCATGACATACTGTATTGTGCTTAGTTGTTAAATCAACACTTTCAATAACTGTATTTTTTCTGCAAGCAGTATGCAATAGCAATAGCAATAGCACTTAGACTTATATACCGCTTTACAGTGCTTTACAGCACTCTCTAAGCGGTTCACAGAGTCAGCATATTGCCCCCAACAATCTGGGTTCTCATTTTACCCACCTCAGAAGGATGGAAGGCTGAGTCAACCTTGAGCCGGTGAGATTTGAACCGCTGAACTGCTGAACAGTCAGCTGAAGTAGCCTGCAGTACTGCACTCTAACCACTGCGCCACCTCGGCTCCTACTGCAAATTCTGCAGTATATGTAAAAGTTTAAACCAAAGAGAGAGATAAGCTTTGTATTTTATCTGAAGTGCTTTTTGATCATGAAGTGCTATCAGATTACTGCAGAAATCAGATTATGACATGGCTTAACTTGCTTTCTCATTAACTCTTTGAGTGGTAAACTGCATAATCTGTGAGATCATGAGGAGAATTTCAACATTATGACTAGTGCATCTGCAATGTCATTGCAGATAATGTTGCAGAAGAAAATTCCATCAAATAAGGAAAAGGGAATCTGCTGTATGTTCCCCAAATTTACCTCTTCAGTCCTTGGCTGTTGCAAAGAAGCGGCAGCTCTGGGTGTGCTACGTTCCGTTTGGGAGCCGCTTTGCACCTTGTTTGCAACCCACTCCAAAGGGAGCTCGGATTGTGGCGGCGTTCCGGCTTCCGCTGCCTTGTGGGGTCTGAGGTCGACCCGGCGACACAGGCGCGTTTCGGGGCACCTAATCCTCTGGCCATACGATGGCCGGAGTGTGAGGGAGGGTGGCCAGGTCCTCCTGGGCAGCTGCTCCCCACTGCCCTCCCCAGAGGGGCTCGCTTCACCCGTAGATTCTTTACCCGCCAAGAGCCAAGCCAACCGTAGCTGGGCTGCCTGACCCCAGGAACAGGCAAATTAAATGGTGGGCAAGGGGGGGCTGGCATCGGGCCGGGCGGTGACTGGCTCGGACTGAACCCGGCTTCCCTACTGGCAGAGGGAAAGAGGCCGGGAGGAGGTGGTCACGTCAACAGCTCGGTCTCCCGCCGTGTTCAAGCAGAGCTCCGGCGGGGCTTGAATCTGCATTGCAGGAAGACTCCGCTCTTGAGGTGCGCGCACGCCAGGCTTCCTCTGGAGACACCCCCCCAACCTTCCTACAATTGCTGGGGACATCTTTCTTGGTCTGCCGGTGCCCTTTTGCCTCTTCCCGTGCCCGGGTGGGGGAAAAACACCTCAGGGCACCCTGATCCATCTTCCCCCAACTGGGAGGTTTCTTCCCAAGCGGCAGCATTCTCGGAGGACAATGCTTTGCCCAGCCTAGAAGTTGGAGAGGCTTTTTTTCTCCTCCCCAGTGAGCAAAAAGCTGGCGGGCCGGCAGGGTCAGGGGGCTGCGGGCTTGAGATTCGGGGGGTGGAAGTTTTGCTCCTCGGAGCAACCCTTGCAGAGTAAAGAAAAAATTCTCGCGAGTGCAAGAAGTTGTTAATTGCCTCACAATTGTGAGAGCAAAACCTCTGTCCCTCGAATCCCAGGCCCGCAGCGAGCTGATCCGCTTCCCGTGGATCCGGTTGCCCGTGGCTCTGGCTATGCCTCCTGCGGTCTTGCCTGCCATTCTATTCACTGTTCCTCAGGTTGGGCGGCCCAGCTACAGTCAGCTCGGCTCTGTTTGGCTTGGGCTGCTCCTGCGCCGGGGTCAGAGAGGGCTTGTGGGCTGGACCCTGCCGGCCCACCAGCTTTTTGCTCACTGGGGAGGAGAAAAAGCAAAGCTTCTCCGTGCTTCGGAAGCAACTTCCAGGCTGGGCAAAACATCGTCCTCTGAGAGCACTGCTGCTTGGGGAGCAGCGGAGCCTCCCGGTTGAGGAAGATGGATCAGGGCGCCCTGTGGTGTTTTTCCCCCACCCGGGCATGGGAAGAGCCGAAGGGGCACGGTGGGTTCTAACTTACCTCGCTGCCGGTTGCTTCCTCCCCTGCCGCTTGGCTGCCCCTCATGGAAAAAAAAAGTT
>QLTV01001700.1:399771-420000 GCA_003457575.1 Thermophis baileyi
TCATCCCTCGCGGCGGGGCTGGGATTCGGGGGGGGCGGAAGTTTTGCTTCTCTGAGCCTCAGAGCAACTCCCAGCCCTTGCACAAGTAAAGAAAAACGTCTCGCGCGTGCAAGAAGTTGTTAATTGCCTCATACTCACGAGAAGTTTTTCTTTACTGTTTAAGGTTTTTCCCTGCACGCAATGGCTGAGAGACGCTCGCAGTGGGGTGCAATTTGCAGGTGGAAGGTGGGGCAGGGGATGGGGCGGGGCGGGCCACGAGATGTGCATCTTACTGGAGACCGTCAGCTCCGGATATTGCGGCTTTTTTGGGGTTTTCTTTAAAAAAACCGCCTCTCCAGATGAGCTTGAAAACCTCCGAGGTTGCTTAGGGAGGGAGCAGTTGGGCAAGCATTCCCCCCTCCCTGCTGAAAACTCAGCTTCTACGCATGCGCAGAAGCAAAAACAAGCAAAAACAAGCCAAAAAAGGCAAAAACAAGCTGGCGGCACATGCGCAGTGCCGGAAACCCGGCTTCTGCGCATGCGCAGAAGAAAAAAACCCAGAAAAAAATTCAAAAAAAAAATTCAAAAAAAAGATGGCGGCGCCCACAGACCGGCACCGACCGATCCAGTTCGGTGACATCATCGTGACGTCACCAGCGGGTCGCTACCGGTTCGGGTGAACCGGTCCGAACCGGGAGGAACCCACCCCTGGTGTACATGATGTTCAACCAAGCTTCAGTTGACTTGATATGAACAGAAACTCCGATATTGCTGAATGTGGAGCAGGGACTTGTATCTCCATTGTTTCTATGTCAAATTCAGACCTATTTGAGGAATCATCTTGGTGATGAACACTTTTATCATTGTCATCCTGGAAGGAGAAAACAGCCTTTCCATAAGAATTGGAGATTTTAACTTCATCTGTGTTTGGCCTTCCTTTTCCTTGTCTCTGATTTCCCACTTGATCACCTTGACCTTGAACAAACACTAGCACGTGTTGGCCTTTGAACCTAGCCACAGGTTATCTTGTCTCCGTTTTCTTTGCTTGGATGTGTCTGTACTAGTAGTAGTTCCAAAGTAAGTGACTGCATTTTCAAAACAAATCCATTACCAGTGTCTTTTGTTCTGTCAAAATTGTACATAAAGTACTTGCATAATATTTGGCTTGCTTATGAGTTATTTTCCTTGTAATTTGGAATTACACACTATATGTCACCTAACATCATTTAAATCAGTACAAAATTATTCCAGAAGACACAAGTTTAGAATGAGTGCTTGTGCACTCTGAAATCTACTCTGCTCCCTCTGTATCACTTTAGAAACATTTCTGAAGTTGCTGCTCTTCTTAGAAGTAGCTAATTATTTTTCATTCTTTATAGAACTTTATCTCTTTCTTCACAATCTATCCTGAGATTCTAAGTTTACTTTATTCTCTCTCTATTAGTGTTCTCATCACATTCATCACATTCCTTAGCTTTCACACACACACCCTAATTCAGTCCATAGACGCTCAAGTCAAAACAGTGAGCCAGATAGTACTGCTCTCACACCTGTGGTTTGCTCAGGACCAGTGTCACAATAAGAGCCAAGGTGGCGCAGTGGTTAGAGTGCAGTACTGCAGGCTACTTCAGCTGACTGCTAGCTGCAGTTCGGCGGTTCAAATCTCACCGGCTCAAGGTTGACTCAGCCTTCCATCCTTCCGAGGTGGGTAAAATGAGGACCCAGATTGTTGGGGGCAATATGCTAACTCTATAAACCGCTTAGAGAGGGCTGTAAAGCACTATAAAGCGGTATATAAGTCTAAGTGCTATTGCTATTGCTATTTAGGCAGAGTGAAGAGGCTGCCTCAGGAAACTGATTCTGGGTGTTACGAACGTTTTGCTTGTTGTGAGCAAAATTGTTAGTTATTTCATTGATGTTACTGCCCAGGCTAAGGAGAGATAACTTGGCCATCTTTACATGAGAGGCCGAAAGATGGTGGCCCTGTAAAATATATTAAGATGGTCCTTAATCTACTCACTCTTCAATACCCTGCCAGGCAAAATATAGATGTGGTTTGAAATATGCAGTAGCTATGTTACAGTACCTGCTGTTTTCTCATCGGTTGCTAGGAATCTAAATGTAGATATTTTGAAACTTTCATCTAGCAAAATGATTTATCATAAAGACTGCTAAACAATCCGTAGTGTACTATTTCCTAGAAATAATTTAGCCAACGAGAATTCTCATGCATTTTTAACAGTGTTAAGGGGAGGAATCATCTTAAGCATTTACTACAAACGTAACAAAAACAAGTTAAAGCTTCTTAGAAATGATGATATAAAAAGGCTTTTTGCTTTTCATTTTATCCAGTATCCAATCTAAGAGAGACCTTTTGAAAATAATGGGAATTGTTTTTTTTTAAAGTAAAGTATTAAATATTTAAGACTTAGAGTTTTAAAAGTACACACACACATATATAAAAACCTAGCCATATGCTACCTTTTAAGAAGTCACTTGAAAGTCTATTTTTTCTAGCCACTAGAAAATGTAAAAAGACTTGAATTGATAATTATTAACAAGTCAGCACTCAATATTCTGTAAATTGTAGCATAGCCAAGGAAATAAAAATCAGAACAAGTTTATACAAAGATATCAGTGGAGTTAGGTAGCAGCTGATGGATTTCTCAGTGGTTTGTACTACGTTCAGTGAGAGAAAATAAGGACTTGCAGTCTCTGTTGTGGTAAATGCGGCTGAGTTCTGATGCAAGTGTATGCGTGTGTCTTGTCCTTCATCAGAGTTTGGGCTGGGAGTGGCAGTGTTATAATTATACAGTCTAAACTTTAATTCCCCCAAGAGTTACTCACAGCCAAGGTGACACAAAGAAGAATAGTCAATTAGTCAGTGTAGAAGTGAAAAATAAAAACAGCCCAAGTCCTAGGTTTTTTTTTTTTAATAATCTGTATTTTTCTCAAGGATAATCATATTAAAATGTCCACAGCTACCAGTCTGTCAAAAAATAAAAAAATAAAAAGATGGGTAATAATCAGTGCTCATGGACAAGTTCTTGGAGAAAATTGAATATTAAAAAGGTGATGTTTTCTGTTAAAGAAGACCTCAGCATTTTAGACATGTCAGCTAAAAGGAAAACATGAACCCATCATTGTAATGGAGACAAAAGACAGTGATTTACAGCAGAGTCAGCAGACAGTCCAAGAATGCATGAGGTTCAACAAGTATCAGGTTCCAAAAGCAAGTCCTAATGTCAAGAATTATAGTATGAGCAATAAGGTTGCTTCAAAGTTATTATAAAGAACTAAAGGAAGATGCTGCTTCCTACCCAAATAATACTGAACCATCCATTAAGGTTCAGAAACAGATGCAACTTCCTTTCTTTCTGTATTTCTGGACTCCCAAATGCCTATGCTACTTCTCAAAGTCAAGCTTGCCTCCCAAGGAAACTGGGTGCAGGGGCCAGTAGACTATGAAATCAATGTTTTCACCAATAATCTGATAGTCTACTGGCCCCTGCACCCAGGTCTGTTTGTTTGTTTGTTTGTTTGTTTGTTTGTTTATTTGTTACTGTAGATTTCTATGCCACCCAACTCCCGAGGGACTCTGAGCGGCTTACAGCAGAACACACACAAAAAAACCTTATTAAAATATAAAAAAACGTATTAAAAAGATACATTATACAAAAAAACAATTTAAAAGCGACAACAACAATTAAAAAACCCATACACACATTTTTTTGGCCGGATCTCGCCAGATTTTAATAGCGAGATCAACGGCCCCAAGCCTGCCGGAACAGCCAGGTCTTCACCGCTTTCCGGAAGGCCAACAGGGTGGAGGTAGTCCGGATCTCAGGAGGTAACTGGTTCCAGAGGGCCGGGGCAGCCACCGAGAAGGCCCTCCCCTGTGGGCCCGCCAGCCGGCACTGTTTAGCCGACGGGACCTGGAGGAGACCAACCCTGTGGGATCTTACTGGTCGCTGGGAGCTATGTGGTAGAAGACGGTCTCGAAGACAACCTGGCCCTGAGCCATGTAGGTTCCTTGGGAGGCAAGCTTGACTTTGAGATTCCTGTACTTTCTGCCTCTGGTTCTAAGATATGCGATTGGACTTCTAGATTGGTCTGTCTCAGAATGTCCAGTGCCAATGGAAACATCAGCAGTGAAGGAATTTCCTTGTACTAATTTTTCTAATCATATCCTGTGGTAAATAATTTAACAATCCTAATTATTTATATTTCTAGAGTTTTAAAACCCTGATGTTTTAATTAGGTTATCACTAGCCCCATTGTTTAGAAAGAATACCAAAACACACATACACACGCACAGAAAGACACAAAGGTACATTTAAACTGGCCCTCTGAAATGATTTAATTTCAGAGTATGTACTCTAAGGACGTATATTGTTTTAAATATTCTCTGCATTTTCATTTTGTTGTAGCTGCTATAATTATCTTGGTCAGATGGAAAAATGTGCTAGAAAACTAATAAAACAAATCTATAGGCTATACAATTGTATAAGAAATCAGCAGCTAGATTACGCTTTAAACTCTGCAGTGGCATGTTATTAGTGAGATGTTGCTTATCTAGTAAGATAGCTCAGAAGTCACCTTCCTGTAGGAAACATGACAAATGTTAACTCAGTGCCTTCTTTAATGCTTATTTTTCCTGCTTTATCTATAATAGTCTGGTTGCAGGCAGCTATGCATTAGTAGTCCCTTAAATCGAGAACATTTGAACAAAAATTGGCTTTAAGGAAGAGAAGTTAAATAATTTGAATATATTTGCTAAAATTAAAAATTCTTGAATAGTCATTGGACCGTTTCTGATAACAGTGAATGAACTTGATAAAATAAAATGGGGAAAGAAGGAAGTATGTAAAGTTTCTTATTAGGTAGTAAACAGGGTAGAATTGGATTTGGACTGGAGTGGTAATGAGAGAAACATTTCCTTAAGAATTTCCTGTAGATAGTGATTAGATACAGATCTCTGAACTTCGATAGTCTACCCGCAAGTATTTGAGTTTTAAGCTTAACATAATGTTTGTCTAACTTAGACGTCATTTTTGTTATATTTCCAAGACATCTGGTGGAAACACTTTAGAATGAAATATATTTTCTTTCCTAGCTGGAACTGATCAGTTAATGTAGATAAGAGAAACAGCTATCCATCTCCTTTTCTCTTTTTTATTTTCTGTATTTTTACTTCATGTATAGCAACCTAAAAGTTCAAGGCAACAAATAAAGCCTCTGTTGTTTTACTAATTGTTTTTAAAAGTTCTGCATTACATCTACATCTCAGTTCTTATTTCTGGGTCATCATCCACATATTTAGCCCAATAAGAATTTATCTAATGGCTAACAGATGAATTTTCTGCGTTTTCCTTAGGTCAGCTGGGGAGGACAGAACCAGTCTTGGTTGAAGAGTTGAGTGATACACTCCTCCCAAAACATCATATAGTTCATACCTATCTTATACTCCCATAATACATAAAAGTAGCCTTGTTTAATAATAAATTGGTTAGACATTCCATAGAAATTATCTCTCCAGAAAAGAGGTACTCTACAAGAACATTATTCTTTCCTGCATAGTTTATTTGTATAATAATTTCCTTCTGCTGGCTTTGAGGTGGTCTGAGAACAAGAAAACAACTTTTAGTCACGTTGTAATAATTTTCCAAAACTGTTACTGAGATTCTTATCCAAAATAAAAAGAAATATGCGTCTATATGAGCAACCAATGACATATTGCTGCTACAGACAATGCAAAGTAAACAGAGTCATCTTTCCACAAGCATAAAATAATACCAATTGTCAATGACACTTGGTGAAATCATATCAATGCTTATTGTAGAAATGCTTGTAGTACCGCATGTTAAAGTAGAGAATTCCTAAACCTTGTATAACCAGGCCAATATTCACTTACATAAACATAGCAGATTTTAATCTAGCCAGATCTTTAGACCCAGTCCTCTCAGAACGGATAACTTTTTAAAAATATATATTAGTTCTTTCAAATGTATTTTTTTTTAAAGTGAAACTATATTTTTAAAAGCGCAAGACCATTAATTAATGTCAGCTAGATCTAGACTTGCCATATCTAGACTGCAGGAATCAGATGACTGCTGAATGACAATAGCCTATTAGAGTTTTCTAGGCCTCTTTTTTGCTATTTGGTAGTGATCTGATGTTTTGCTGCCCAGATATAGTAGCCTTATATGTGCCCCTCATAGACAATATTAGAACATAAAAATGCTGGGTTGCTGCAGACCTTTGTTTTCTGAAGTGTTTGGTGCTTGAGTATCCCCATTAAGCAACCGTTTTAATGAAGAGGATATTTTCACAAAACGGATATCATGACAGGAGGCTATCATTGTCAGTTGCATAATGAATATGCTCACCAGACTAAAAATTATTGATTATCCTGGCTAGTATGTATGTTCATTATTTTAAAACATAAAATTATTTCAAAGTGGCTTAATGATAATAGCAATAGCAATAAACACAGTCTAATCCAACTGATAGCAATCAGTTATCAGTTACCAGGTAATCACAAGAGTTTTGTCACACTAAAGCTAAGTCATGCCTGAAGGCCTTCCCAAAGTTTTTTTCTCAAATTTGTTCTTCCATAAATTCTACCTCAGCCTGGTATGTTAGGTTTGTAACTCTGAAGATTCTGACAGTTGTAATCCTACTGTATCTGGAGGCACCAGGTTGGAAAAGAGCTGATCTTGGCCAAACTCCTGAATTTAGAAGCATTCCTAGCAAATTAATCCAGCTACTGAAAAAGAAAGATAGTAATTAACCTGAGAACCCATTTACTTATTTGAAGTCTGAGCTCAACCTATGTTAAAGATAATGCTAAACATGCTGTTCATTGCATGTAGCTAAAAGAATAATGTGGTAGATCATTGCTGTACTATGTACCATAATACATATGAGATTCTAGGGTGGAAAGGAAAACTGTTATGAATCCTTTTAGAGATCAGGAGTGTCTTGCAAGGAAAAAGTAGAATATTA
Source organism: Thermophis baileyi (assembly GCA_003457575.1). Lineage (NCBI taxonomy): Eukaryota > Metazoa > Chordata > Lepidosauria > Squamata > Dipsadidae > Thermophis > Thermophis baileyi. The sequence goes on from QLTV01001700.1 coordinate 406,759, forward strand.
GAAATTGTGAACTTAGCTTTTCGAGCATGCTAACATGCTCTTTGCTTTATTTTTTTCCATGGGAAAGGTTTGAATAAATCTTATACTGCAATCTCAGTTGATACTCTTCAGGAGTTACTCAGTTGGTAGATGAAGTCTTTTTAAAATTAAGACAGTTTAGAATGTTTTTAAATGCAAAATAAATGATTCTGCTTACTCTGTAAAGTAGTCCATTACTGGGGTGAAAATGTGTTATATTCTCAGATACCCCAGACTCAAAATTTTGGAACAAAAAATCTTTCCTTATATCTTGACGGGTTTTTAAGGTATGTGAGCTTAGGCTTCTTTTAGGGCGAAAGAGTCATATTATCAAAAGTATATTCACATATCAACAAAAGAACACTATCCCTGGATCAGACCAAAGTTCTTTTTAATGCAGTATTTTCTTTTTCATCATGGCCAAACATCTGCCTCTAGTGCTCACATGTATGGGATGGGAGCATAATTATTGTTTCCGCATAACTGGTATTTGAGGCATGCTACCCCCTAGCATGGAAGTAATATTGTGTCATAACTCTTATAGATCTGTCTTCCATGCATTTATCCAATCTCCTTTTAAAACCATTGAACAATTGTGCTTGCTTTTGTCTGTTTTAAACTCTTTGCAATCAGCTTCAGTGGATGGCCCCTGGTCCTAGTACTTTGAGAGAGAGAGAGAAACTCAATTTTTTTCCATGCCATGTATGATTTTATATATCTCATTGGTGTTCTCTGAGCTTGGTTGTTTACTTGCAGACATGTCATTAACCAACTAGGTAATGAATATTGTAATCAGTAATAATGAAATGTCTGCAAGCAAACAATGAAGCTCAGAGAACACAAAGAACTCCACAGCTCAAGCCTGAGCTAAAAATATTCTCTTCTATTTATGTAACTTAGTTATGCCCTTGTTAGGCTGCCTTTAAAAAGAGAAAGAGGAGGAAGAGAGCAGGCATTTTGCATAAAACAACTGTTTTTTATCAATCAGACCAAAGCAACTAGATAACATTCCTGTTCCAATATTTTGTAATATGTTAGATTTTATTATTTACTCATATTTCACCTTGTATATTATACTCCTATTATATCCATGTTTTCAAACAAGTACTCTTATTTCCCCATCCTGGCTTAAAAATTTGTAGCAGTGGAATAGAAACACCAAATATTTTCTTAAGTTATGGGTATGAACCTTTTTCACAATCTCTTTGTCTCCCTTTTCCTCTCTTGATTAATATGTCCACCTATTAATTTATTTTAAATGCTGGTCCTATCCTTTTCACATGATTCAGAAGAGAAATATGTAGACCGTATATCATCATAGGCTAACTAGAGTTGGGTTGCTTTGAGACTAAACAGGTCTACTGTTAATAGAATTTCAGCCATGAATTTTTGTTTAAACTACTGCCTAATGGAAGCAAGATATCTCACAATTCAGAAACTAAACTGTAGATCAAATGTATTTTGGTTTTAGGGAAGCCTCGAGAGCTGATCTGGGATGGTAATTATATTCCCAGTTCTTCTTAACTTTATTAGAATTATTGGCACCGGCATCACTAAAAAGCAGCTTATTTAAATTGTAATAGTTCCTGAACTCAGTACAGGCATTTCTTTCTTCATGTGTATAAGGACTGAATTTAAAACTGAAAGAGAATCTAAAAACTAAAAGAACCAAGGGGCCCATTTTACTAGTTTGAGGCCACTGGAATCTATTCGTTAGAAAAATATGAAACCTGAGTATCCTACTTCCCACATTTTTAAGGTTCCCATGCTTATCTGTATCTGTAATAATTACAGTGTGTCTATAACAACTAAGCCTCATACAGAAAATTATTTAAAACATCACATTACTATCTAAATTAAGATAAATTTAAAAGAAAGAAAAGAGACAGACAGAAAATGTAAGATGCAAGTGATATCTAAATATCAAGTAACTGAAATTAATACATTTAACCTGCTTCTTGAAGCCCAGAAGATATTAAAATACTGTGGAGATCAGAAAGGAGAGAGGACTAAAAATCAGAGCAATAACAGAAAACTATGAAAGTGAGAGAGAAAGGGAAGAAAACCCTATTTAAAAAGTGAGAAGGTATATAAAAGATTGGTAAGAGAAGGGAATGAAAGGTTGAATGGGAAACTAAAATACTACTAATTTCATTTTAATGTATGCCGATTAGTGTACATTCAAAGTGACAATAAAGTTATTCTAAGTCTAAGTTCTAAGTCTAAGTCTACTGTGAAAAACATATAACATTATGCCTTTCCCTTCTAAATCTACCATACCAATTCTAAAAACAGTATTACAGCTTCCAATATTTGCTGTGATACCTACTTTATAATTGAAAATAAAATATGAAGAAACTCCAAATACAAAATGTGTAGAATAGGACCAAGTCATGGTATGGAGGGAGGAGGCAGCAAAAGATAAGAGTTTGAAAATGGGCCAAATCTGACTAGGAAACTGGAGGGGGGAAAATCTAGGAAAAGATCCTCAAGTATTTACCTATGGGGAAAAAAAATCCTTGTTCCGTTTTTAGCATTTTCCTTCTAACTTCGTGGTCATAGATGCAACTCAACCTGATCTTCTCAGTTCACATGCACATACAAAAAATGTTGCAGTATTCTGTATGCTTTCCTATTATGACCATCAGGTTATGCACTTTTATTTGGTGCATAATTAAATTGAGCCACTTTTGGCAGGTCTTCGATATGCCAGTTATCTGGTATATAGGTTTTTTAAAATGTGCGTGTCTGTCTCCCTCCTCCCCATCCTAAACAATTCTACAGGAGAAAAATAGAAACAGGCCTGGTATTGATTTAATGTCATTATAGTTCAGTGTATAACTAATCATTGATGGGGTTTGATTTTGAGAATGAAGAAAGATTCAAATGCATAGTATAATGGATTGTAAAAATGGATTGTATATAACAAACAGCTATGTAAAAGAAGTACATGATTATGAATAGGATGAATTCCATTTTTATTTTATTTTAAAGAACAGTGGAAAACATTTTTGTGTGTATTGAAAAATGTCACAAAATTAAAAATAAAATAAAAATGATTATGTAGCATTTAAAATATATAGGGAATACTGTAAATTATTTCCTTACAGAAGCCACAATTAGCTTTATAATTTCTGAGGGATCCAAGAACAACCAAATCAAAAATATAAAATGGATTATGGCCAACTGTTTTTTCCTGCATATTTTAAGCAGTATAGCATACTCAAATAAAACAGTGTATTAGGAGAATGTGAATCTTATGCAGATGACATAAAAGGGAGTATAATCAGTCTCTGAGAAATCAGTGAAGGGCAGGATAAATTTCAGTAGCTGAGAGACTACACTTGAAAAAAAATGGCAGCCAAAGGCTCAGTAAGCAGAAAAGAGGGTTTTTGAGGTATTTCATTTGGGGATGCTTGGAGATTTGGGGTTTGGTATATTAAATCTCAATGAAAGTTTATGCAGTAATTCGTCTCATCCTGCCAAAATTAATGTCTCTGACTCTGGATGGGGCAACATTCACTTGCACAGATCTGGTGTGCAGCTTGGAAGTCCTTTTGGATACACAGTTCCTGCTGGAAGAGGAGAGGGACAGCCATGGCCAGGGGGACTTTGCACAAATTCATCTTGTGCACCAATTCCTGGACTGGGAGGCCTTGCCCACAATCACTCCTGCCTTAATCACCTCCCATTTGGATTACAGATAGTCCTCAACTTACAACAGTTCATTTAGTGACCGTTCGAAGTTACAACAGCACTGAAAAAAGTGACTTATGACTGTTTTTCACAGTTACAACCTTTGCAGCATCCCCATGATCATGTGATCAAAATCCAGATTCTTGCCAACTGGTTCATATTTATGACCGTTGCAGCATCCTGGGGTCATGTGATCCCCTTTTGCAATCTTCTTTTGCAGGCAAAGTCAATGGGGAAACCAGATTCACTTAACAACCAGGTTACTAACTTATCAACTGCAGTGATTCACTTAACAACTCGGGCAAGAAATATCGTAAAATGGAGAAAAACTCACTTAACAAATGTCTCACTTAACAACAGAAATTTTGGGCTCAATTGTGGTTGTAAGTCAAGGACTACTTGTACTGCAATGCGCTGTACATGGGGCTGCCCTTGAAGACCATCCAGAAGCTACAACTGGTCCACCATACATCAGACACTGCAGTTTGAGTGCCCTGTGGTTCACCAGAGTAACACCATTGAAATACTGGCTCCCAGTTGCTTTCACATTTACATGGCATAGGGTTGGTTATTTTGGGAGTGCCACTCCCTGAAAGTATTTCCTATTAGGTTAGATAGGGTAGGTGCACTCCAGATTATCTTTTTTACAAGTTGCCACCTGATGGGACCTTGGACTTATTCCTTCTTGGTGGCTTCCAAGTTGTTTGGAACACTCACATCTGAGATCAAAGTGATACCTACCATTTAGCCTTCTGGAGGGCTGAGCCAAGCCTTCTGGAGGGCTGAGCCAAGCATTGGGCTAGGATGGGGGCTGAGCTGCAAGGATGAATGGCTTGCACCTGAGGGAAAGGTACTTTTGTTTTTAACTCGGTTTTTTATGGGTTGTTATGAGCACCATAGAATCATCATTTGAGGTAGACAGCGATATAAGTTCTGTAAGGAAGTAAATATTTTCCCCCACTTCAGTGATCTGATTTATAAGTGTTCCAAGAAGTACAAAAAAAAAAAATGGGGTTAGGAAAATTAGTGAGGCCCCTGTAATAACGAGAGCCCAATTCCCCATCTCACGCAGTGTGTGAGTCATCTCAATTAAAAGTTCAAACTTTATATGTATAATATTTCTATATACAGAAAGACCCAAGATAGAAGCTCATGGAATGTAAGATACAAGACTGCAGAACTGCAAGCTTACCTTCAGGAAGCAATTAATTTCTTTTGCTCTATAAGGGTAAAGGCAAAGCTGCATAGAAGGCTCGGCCTTGTTTGCAGTATTTTTTTTTAATCTACAAAAGAATAAAGTAATTAGAATAAGGTAATTATTAATTAATAAGCTACAGTCAGAAAAGCCAACTGGTAACATTCTTAAATCACAGTTTCTTCTACCTGAATCTCAGCAGGTCCACTTCCCCTTCAGGTAAAAAGAAATGCTTTCAAGAAATGATTCTTCAGGGTCCTTTCATGTTACGGCTCAAAAAATTTAATCTAACCAGTAGATTGCTTACACCAGTCTTCCTCTGTGTTCTTCTTTTGTGTTCAGTTTCTATTAATATTTCATATTAGTGGTTGGTCACGGCAGCAGTCTTTTGGGACATTGGCAAAGAGGGCAGCTGTAATGTTGTACAATCTGGCTGTAAAGTGGCTCTTGTTTTATGAACCGCAAAACAGTGCTTATACCAGTAAGACATTTGGGTTTGTTCTTCAAAGATTATATCTAGCCAGATGGTCAGAGAACAAGACTTTAAAGAGAAGTGGACTCTATTCCCATATCTATTGTAGTAGGCTATCATCTCCTTTAAATGTGCCATGTACTATATTCTGCTCTACTAGTTGAAATACTCAGGTTACACTTCTATGTGTTGTCTCCCATAATTCTGAACTGCTGAAGTACTAGAGTTAAATGCAATTGGACTTTAAACCTGATAACAAAATCTTGGTTGTTTTAACTATTTTGTGTGCTTTGTACAAGTTGTATGCACACTTGATGTAGTAGGTTGTATAAATTTGATATATGTATTTTAAAGTTGAAAAAAATTAAACATACTCTCTAAATATTTTATTTATGAAAATAAATAACTAAATAACTAAATAACTAAATAAATAAACTTTTTTTTATGAAAAAAAAGTAGGAAATGAAAGTCCTTAATGAGTAAGCAAACAATGATACTAGAGATAGTTTTTCTATTAATGATACCTTTGGAAATTTAGTAAGATCTAAAATTTTAAATACCTGGATGTATATAAAGCAAATGGGCAAGTAGAAATAATCAGGAATGAAAAATAAAGAATCCAAGAGAGATGGCTATTTAACCCCACACGTCAACACTCTGTATAATTCATTCTACTTTGAATATCTTCATAATCTCTGATAATTCCTGTTTTTCTTCTCTGAACCTGTTCAGGACTTAGTACTCAGAGTAGAGTCTGATCAAAGCAGAATAGAATCAAACATTTATTTCTGATATTTTGTAAACTATACTTCTCTTGTCATAAACTAAATATGTATGTTTCTCTTTTGCAGTACATCACACTGCTAAATCATATTTAGTTTGTGATCAACTACCCTTTCAATGCATTTTTCATGACCAAATGAATGTTGAGTAAGTCAAGGACTACCTGGAATCTGTTATCTTTATTCTGTTATTTTTTATAATTCATTCTAGTCAGCTTTAGGCTTTTAATTCCCCTCTTCTCTCATACTCATTAACATCTTTGTCCCACACTGAGAAATTTACCTTCTACATTATTGTACTTCTTACATTAACCTGTTGGCCATTTTACTGCTTTATTATTGGTTTATTACTTTTCTCTCATACTTTATTACCTTCTTACCTCATTCTCTCTTGCTTCCTCCCCAAAGTCACCCGATTACTTTTCTCAGTGTCTTTTTTTCAAGTGTCTAGATGTAATAATAATAATGGAACAGTTGCCGCCCATTTTCCTTCTCATAAGTGATGGTGTTTCTCTCAGCCTTCATTCTTCTTCTGAAGGTCTCTGTGGAAGTTCTTCCCCTCCACTTCTAGTGTCTGGTATCTCCCAACACTTTCTAGTATAGTCAAAGAATGAGAGTAGGATTCCGTCTCTTTTTGCCTTAGCCTTTGGGGATTCCATTCAACTGCTTTTCACTTCCTTCATGAAGCCTATCTGAATCACTTTTTCTCTAGCCCCTCATAACTGTCACCATTCTTAGGTCTGCATAACAAAGTTGTTATGGACGCCTCCAAATACAAAAGCCAGATATCTCTCTCTCTCTCCATCCAATTGTATTGCGACGAGGAATCCCAACCTACAACATTGCAAAATAACTGACAAAATGACTGACTGACTGATTGACTGACATAGATGAAGATGAAATCATGATCTCATTTGGAGTCACAGCACTCTTCACTTCGATAGACCCAAAAGTAGCAAAAGAATCCATGACAGCACTACTTCACAGCACATCTGACCTAACCAAATACACCAAGATTGAAATACCCAGAATCATGGACCTTATCAACCTTCACCTGACCACATACTTTCTGTTTACTGGACAAATAAATCAACAAATGAAAGGAACACTCATGGAACTACCACTTTCAGGATCTGAGACTGTAACGGAACACCTTGAATCTACAGCACTCCCATGCATACAGCTCAAAGTTTGGATCTGGTACATAGATGACACCTTTGTCATAATGAAAAAGGACCAACTAGAGAAAACACATGAAATTATCAATAACATCTTGAAAGGAATAAAATTCACAAGGGAAGAAAATAATATCAGGCTCTCCTTTCTAGATATCCTCGTCAGCAGAGGCAGTAAAGCCAAATTAGAAATATAAGTCTATCACAAAAGTAACCACACCAACTAAGTATTGCACTGCCAAAGCAACCACCCACAAGAGAAGTTGTGTAAGAATACTATTTAAATAAACACAAACACACTGCAGCAACCCTGATTGTCAGAAAAAGGAAACAGTGTCTTCCAATAAAATGGATACCCATGCAACTTTATCAAAAAGTGCCTGACCACTCAACCTACCATAGCACAACCAAAAAAAGCCATGAATGATAACACTGCCATCCATCGAAAACATCTTAGAAACCACCAACAGACTATTACAATCACATCACCATAGCACACAAACCAACTACAGTCCTCCAAAAGACCCTAAGTAAGACAAAAGACCCAGCAGCCCCAGAAGAAAAAACAGGAGTCATCTACAACATACAGTGTAAGGACTGTAACAGCCACTATGTAGGACAAACAGGAAGAAGACTAGCAAAGTGCATCCATGAACATCAATTAGCAGTTGGAAGACAGGATGAAACTACTTAATTTCACAACACATGGTCAGACTCAACCATAGTTTCAACTAGGAAACTGTGAGTATCCTAGATCAAGCCAAGTCCAAAAACATCAGAGAATCAACCTGGCACTCAGACAAATCGGCCATCAACAGGCACAGAAATAAACAACATCTACATACCACTCAAAAGAAACAATCAAAGGAAACAAAAAGACCAAAACTCCTCACCAACAATCAACACCCAAAAGAGCAGAGATTAATTCCAAGATTAACACTAGACCAACAATCAAGATAATGATACCCCAATCAAGGAACTACCAATTCTAAATAAAGGCAATAATTGTGAAAAAAAATGTCATTAACCTTAGCATAAATATAATCTCTCTTTACAATAATCGGTGCAGAAACTCCTGCTTTGAATTATAGTAGGGATTAGGTTTATATTGTAGGCTGTTTTAAAACTAAAGATATGAATGTACTTTGTTGACCAATGTTTCATCAATTATTCCATCATTGTGACCAAGTTACATTTAAAATGCAGTTTTAAATCACATGTATAATGTAGCAATGCATATCACTACAGCATCAGTACAAATTAGAACAGTTTTGCAGGTCAAACATAAAATTAATGACGTGAACTCAGAAAAAAGTTAATGTATGTTCTTGTATGAAGCATAAGTTACTAAAAAGTATAAAATATGTTTGCCTGATAATGTTTATTACTGTATGTTACATGTCCTCTGAATGATTAATTAATAAAGTATAGCACAATACACATTTTACAACAATGTGTATGTTCCCTAAGCATGAAGGAAAATGATTTAGTATTTTTTTACTTCCCACACCAAACAAAATATTATATATTAGTATTAGACATGATGATGGTGGTTGATGATGATGATGATGATGATAGGCACAAGTATCTCTGGCTTGTTACTATACATGTAAAATACATGTAAAGGGGAACTGAGAAACTCATCACCTACCATGTAAACATGAGCAGTGTGATGTAACTACTAAAAAAGCAAAAGCTCAGGGTGCATTAATGGAAAGAGCCCAAATCACGGGAAGCAATTGTTCTATCTAGTCAGATCCCATTTAGAATACTGTGTCCAGTTTCAAGCACCACAATTCAAAAAGGACAGCAACAAATTAGAGCATATTCCAAGCGGGAAAGATCTCTCAGAATAGGACATTCTAAATAGTGAAAATCTGGAACCTATGCCTATGAGGAAGGGTATGTTTATTAAAAAGACATTTGAGAGGGGAATATGATAGCATTTTAGAAATATCTGAAAAGCTATTACATAGAAAAGGAAGCTGATTTATTCTATATTCCTCTAGAGCAGGGGTGTCAAACTCTATTTCATTGAGGGCCGCATCAGGGTTGTGTTTGACCTCGGGGAGGCCGGGGGGGCAGCATGGCCAGGGTGGGTGTAGGCAGTTCGACATCACTCGTGTTGGGGACACCTGTGGTGGCCCGAGTGCTCTGCCGTTTTCGGCTGCGACGGCCTTCTGCAACCCTCTGCCAGTGAAAATGGAACTGGGGGGAGGGTGCGGCCCTCCCGAGCTCCATTTTCACTGGCAGAGGCACTGCGGGCCAGTCTTTCACTGTTTCCAGGGCGGCTCTGCCGGCCAGATCTAAGTACCCCTTGAGTTTGACACCCCTGCTCTAGAGAATAGGACCAGAAGCAATGGAATAAAACTGCAAGAAAGGTTCATGATAGATTTCAGGAGGAATCAGTGACTATACAGGGCGACAGCCAGTGGATCAAGCTGCCATAAGAAGTGATGAGTTCTCCTTTACTAGAGATCTTCAGTCTATGGTTGGATAGTCATCTGCCATAGATGCTGTAGTCACTTGAGTCCTGCACTAAGGAGGTGGATAAATTAGATGAATTTCAAAATACCTTTCACCTCAATAATACTATTATATGAAATTAAAAGAGAATCTTTTATCTGTTTTTTTTAAGGGTTAGATGCTAACTTATTTAGGCTAGCATCTCTGGATTGCTTGCTTATCCTTAAATAAATAGAGTAAAGAGGGAAAAATCTTTAACATGGCAAAAAAAATCCCACAGATGGGGGTAACATGTTATGACTGGGCTGCTTCAGCCAGCTATAAAAATTGCAGTCTTAGAAGCAATACCATAAGTAGTGTTATGCAAATTGTAAGAATACATTAATATCCGAGGTGCCTCACATGCTAATTAGCAGAATTTTCTTTTCTTTATCCACAGTAGGTATAAATCATTAATAGCCCTTCTACTTCTGCCTGCCTTAATAGGTGGCTCATTTATATATCTACCTGGTAGTCCGACATTAAGCTCTAATCTTAACTTTAGCCACCTGCATATGGATCACTATTCTCTCCTTTGACTTGAAATATGGGAAGAAAGCACATAGATCAATGTGCCTTCATTTGCTTATGCTTGCAACAAATCTTAGAACATAATTTAGTACTCAAGTGATGTCAAAGCTTTAATAGAATCCTAAAGAGTAGTGAGATCACAACCTGTCCTGTTCCTCCTGTGAATGTTATGGCCGAACAGACTTAAATCTGACTTATCCATACCCAAAGCCCATTTTCTAAAGATCATGCCATAGTGAACTCAGGTTAAAACATAGTTTCCATTCTTGGATTTTGTTGGCTATGTACATTTTACCTTGTTCATGAATTCACACATGATTTGGGTATCTAGGCAATTATTTTGTAACTCTAGCCATGTAGACATATAAATCATGTCCATATAATGAGAGGCAGCCAGGCAGCAAATATTAAATACAAACCCTTCCTCCTTTCTCTGCCTTGCAGCACAGGTTGCACAAGAAAAGTGAGATCTCACCCAGTCAGTTGTTTCCTGAAAACCTTTTTCCCTTGCTCCCATGCCTTCTCTTGAGTTTTGCCTCCAGTAGATTGAGATAAGATGGCAGTAGCTGCATACTTCTGTCTTATCTCCCTTGTTTGCATCCCCTAGGCACAATGGCAAAGGTGATTGGTCTAGGAAAGTAGATATCTCTGCGAGGGTGTTTGGCCTCTTCTTTCTTTCTTTCTTTTATTAATTATTTTTTATTAAATAAATGTTTACAGAATAAAAACAATACAAATTTTAAAAAAGGAAATAAAGAAAAGAAAATGATCAGTAAGTGAGAAAGAAATAAAATGAAAGAGAAAGGAAATAAATAGAAAGTTATAAAGGAGTGACCAGCAGTTATAAAGCATTTATATTTTATCCCCTCTCTAAGGTTAGATTGTGGCTCCCTTCTTTCATAGCCTACCTTTTGTAATCATCCAACTCATAAATCACAAGTTCATTTTTTTCTATTTTCAGCAAAAAGCTCATAAAGAGTTTCCAGTTATTGGCAAATGTAGTTACTGAGACCTTCTCTTTCTGATCAGTGAAGCAAGCAGGCACCTCATGATCTTACTCACTGAACTTTGCCCCTAGTGATGGTACTTTGGTGTGCATAGATTAATCAAATTAATCAAAGTGACTAAATTAGTGGATTGGGAAAATACTATGGACATAGCTTACTTAGAGTTCAGTAAGGCATTTGACAAAGTAGACCACAGCCGCCTCCTTGGTAAGATAGAAAAAATGTTGGATAGACAGGATCACCACAAGATGGACTTAAAACTGGCTGACCAATCACACTCAGCATGTAGTCTTCAATGGAACTACATCTACATGGAAGGAAGCATGAAGTGGGGTACCTTAAGGTTTTGTCTTAGGCCCAGTACTCTTCATCATCTTCATAAATGATTTGGATGAGGGGATAGAATGGGAACTCATCAAATTTGCAGATGACACCAAGCTGGGGGGAATTGCCAACATCTTAGAAGATAGACTGAAGATTCAGAAGGATCTTGACAGACTTTATTATTGGGCTCTATCCAACAAGATGCAGTTCAGTGGTGAGAAAAGTAAGGTCCTGCACCTAGGCAAGTAAAATCAAATGCACAGGTATAGAATAGGTGGTACCTGGCTCAACAGTAGTGAAAGGAATCTCTGTGTCCTGGTGGACCACCACTAAGTATGAATCAGCAGTCTACTGCAGCTTCCAAAAAAGCCAGTGCAATCCTAGGAAGCATCAACACAGGGATAGCACCAATATCACGAAAAATGATAGTGCACTAGTGAGGCCACACTTGGAATACTGCATCAAGTTCTGGTTGCCACAATACAAAAATGCTGAGGTCCTAGAAAGAGTGCAGAGAAGAGCAACAAAGATGATAAGGAGTCTGGAGACTAAACTGTATGATGAACAGTTAAGGAAACTAGGTATGTCTGGCCTATCAAAGAGAAGGATTAGGAATGACATGATAGCTGTGTTCCAGCACTTCAGAGGCTGTCACAGAGAGGGGATCAACCTAGCCTCCAAAGCAACTGAGTAACAAGAAGTAACAAGCTTTTCTGTAACAGCGTTGTTCCCTATGCCATCCATCCAGTAAACTCGCAAGATTCATTTTTCTCGCTATGTACAGTACATGTATACATCCAAACTAGACTGTGTTGTTTCTCTGTGTCATGTAATATATGTGGGTATGTGCATAATTTTGTATTTATTTATTTATTTATTTTGTCATGTTTATGTAGTGCATAGCGGTGACCCTTTGAGAGCTGTATGCAATGAAATTTCACTTTAATGTATGCCGATTAGTGTACACTCAAAGTGACAGTAAAGTTATTCTAACTCTAAGTCTAAGTCTAAGAAGTAGAAGATCATCAAAGAGAGATACTGTTGCGGAGATAAATAATTAGAGGTGAAATGAATCTTGTTTCCCTGCCCTCAATCCTCATGAATAAGACCGGAGTCCAGGAAAGAATAAAAGTAATATATTTGCATAACAAAAATAAGAACACCTAAGTCTGTGTCTACATGGTGAAGAACAAAGAGAACAAAGGAAAGATTAACACATGCGCAGTACAGGTATCACATGAGAACTTCATATCAGTATACAGTGTCATTTCAGAATAAGAGTCCTGCTGACAAATTAAAATGAACGTAGTGACAAACCCCTAAGACCGGAGTCCAGGAAAGAATAAAAGTAATATATTTGCATAACAAAAATAAGAACACCTAAGTCTGTGTCTACATGGTGAAGAACAAAGAGAACAAAGGAAAGATTAACACATGCGCAGTACAGGTATCACATGAGAACTTCATATCAGTATACAGTGTCATTTCAGAATAAGAGTCCTGCTGACAAATTAAAATGAACGTAGTGACAAACCCC
>QLTV01001700.1:439526-456087 GCA_003457575.1 Thermophis baileyi
CAGGAAATTCATCTCAAATGTTTTCCATTTCTGTTTATGAAAGACATATTATACCATGGGTACCCTATCTGGGCTGCAAACTTTCTTATGACCAAGAAAGAAAAGAAGGAAGGGAGGGAGGGAGGGAGGGAGGGAGGGAGGACCACAAACCTGGCTGGCACTAGACACAGCTTCAGAGGATGCTTTGAAACAGCACAGCAAAGGCTAGAAGGGAACTCAGAGGTCATCTAGTCCAACCCCCTGCTCCCTGGCAAAATGGACTGCTAAATTGGCCGCACCCACCCAGTCACATGACAACCTGGCCACGCCCACCCAGTCACATGACCACATGGCCACGCCACCTGAAACCACACCCTACTTGACCTCCAAGCCACACCCACAAAATAAGCCACACCCACAGAACCGGTAGGGAAAAAAATTCACATTTCACCCCTGATTCTGATCATCAATAAATGAATATTGACCCCAGTACATATTATGTCTTTGATCAACTGAGTTTTCATATAAGATATGGGAAGTCACCAGTCTTATTCATTTCCACGCTGCAATATTAGCAGTATTCAGAAAAATATTTTGGTTAATATGCCAAAAGTTCAACCAAAGCCCAATTTCATCTTAAATATAGTTTTACTATTCTATACTTTCTAAGATCTCTAATTCATGACTATCCTGCAAGCAAACATACTGTTGCCCACATCCCACCAGCTAGAATATAAATGCAATGTATTGTATACACGGGATACTGCAGCCTAAATATACTGACAAAATACCAAGCTTCTAGTGAAATTCTGTATCGTATTGTTTCCCCAGACAAATTCTCTTTATAGTCCTTGATTATCTCTTTTGGTGATATCTTAATCTCCTGTGCTCACCTGTTGTATGCCCTCTGTGGGCAACTACAGAATGTCATTAAAACATTTAAAACAATTTCTTCCTACAGAATAGTACTCCATGGACTATGGATTTCATAAAGCCGTCAGTTATTTTTTCTGTATACAATATCTTAGGCCTGAACTCTTCTCTACAATGATAAATAGATTTATTTTTGTCTTTCAACCAGCTGCCTCCTCTCCTCTGGGGAAGGCTGGAATACTAGTCTCAGTAATGTACAGTATTATGAGTGAATTCATACTTGTGGCTGTTGAAAAATCAATTTGTAACCATTTCCTTTCATAGTTGCTTTCTGACTATGATCCACCTGCATTTAATATATTCATTAGGCCCGTTTTTTCAAGAAAATTGTAATGCTATAGTTTAAAATACTGTTTGAAGACATATTTATAATTATTTCCATAATCATTAACTTGAGTGCATTACTAGTTCTTGTGCAATAACTATGCGATACTTTTACTACACAATCCTGGGCAACTTTCTTAGAAATATTATATTGGAGGAAGCACAGTGGTACAATTTTTGTTAAGCAATTGAAAACAAATGGTGTTATTCAGGAAGCACTGCTGTTCAGAATCTTTAGCCCTTATTGTTAAAGAGAAGTCATCTTCAGTTTGAGTTCCTGCAAATATTCTCAACTGCACAATTCTAATTGTTGCCACAATGAAGGGAATTGTAATCAATATGTCAGTAAGGCCATTTTCAAGTTGGAAAAAGCTGTTTTAGAAAAATGTTGCAAAGCATACAGAATGTGATTACTTATGTGCTCAGTGGAAGAAGTGGACTTCCTCAAATTGTCTTAGAAGGCATATATCCAAATAGTACTGTCCATCATTCAGTCTCAGTATCAACTCAACTCATTCTTGCACTTAATAAGTGATTTATAATTATTTGATTATGTGCCATTGAGCCAGTGTCAACTCTTAGCAACAGCATGGATAGAGCCTAACTCTTGAGTTCTTCCCATCAACACTGCCATCAAGTCCATTCTCCTTGTTGCTGGTTATCCTCTTTTTCTTTTTCCAGCTACCCTTCCCAGCATTACCGACTTTTCAATAGAGCTAAGTATTCATATAATTAGGGGGACGCGGTGGCTCAGTGGCTAAGACGCTGAGCTTGTCAATCAGAAAGGTTGGCAGTTTGGTGGTTCGAATCCCTAGTGCCGCATAACGGAGTGAGCTCCCGTTACTTGCCCCAGCTTCTGCCAACCTAGCAGTTCGAAAGCATGTCAGAATGCAAGTAGAAAAATAGGGACCACCTTGGTGGGAAGGTAACAGCGTTCCGTGTGCCTTCGGCGTTTAGTCATGTTGGCCACATGACCACGGAATCGTCATCAGACAGCGCTGGCTCTTCGGCTTAGAAACGGAGATGAGCACCGCCCCCTAGAGTCGGGAACGACTAGCACGTATGTGCGAGGGAAACCTTTATCTTTTATTCATATAATTAGTAAAAAAACTGTTAACTTCAGTTTGGCCATTTCTGCCTTGAGTGAGAAGTCTACATGGATTTGTTTGATGATCTATTTTTGTTTTATTGACTATATAGTCACAGTAGTCGTTTCTAACACCAAATTCAGAAATGTCAATTTTTTTTATCCTGCTTGTTTAAAATCCCAAAACACAAAAATGGTAATAGGTGCATTAGTCAAGAGTATAAATTTAAATTGTTGGACTATCATTTGTGTATAACTTCAAGGGTAAGAGAATGGAGAAAGTTTAGAAAGGATGAATGCCATTAATAAAAGTTGAAAATATACTGCAAAATTTAAAATTTGATGGAGGATGTACGGAGATTTGTAAAAAATTAATCATCAGCGTTTACAAGCCACAACACACCATACAGTTTCCTTTGCAATGACAACAATGTAGTTTATTTCAGCAATATTGTTTGAAATATTAGGAAAAAAACAGGGAAAAACTCTTTAACATTTGAAATGAGTTGGAAAGAATTGAACTGTTTGTTTATTTTACAGGGTGGATAGGAAGAGTTACAGAATTGACCTGTTGACCTTGTTCTTTGTCCAAGTGGTTATATTAGAACAAAAATGAGAAAAAAATCTCCAGTATTTATGTATTTATAAACATTAGAGAATAAAATCATTTGCTTACTAAATAATTAGCTATGTTGAATAATATTGCTTTTCTCTATATTTTGTCATTTTGTTCTTGAGCCAACACACAAATTAAAAGTGGAGGTTTGAACACCAAAAAAATAAATAAATAAAAAAAAATCCAATGGGTGCTTCCATACAATGTTATGGGGAAAACCATTGCCTGCATGATTCTGACCATGGTAGGCAAAAACACATCGTAGTACAGTACCTAAATATCTTTTCCAAGGCCTTCACTACCACCCTACCAAGTGTTGGTTTATGATGTATTTCTTGACTGCTGATTCCTTTACTGCTGATAAATTTGTCAGGACAATTGTGGATCAGAAGTTCTGATACTTTGGTTGTGTAGCTTGTCAACTAAAGAGTTACAGAATATTAATTTGAGTTTTCTCTCATTGCTCTTTTTTGTAAATTCTATTAATGGAGAAATAATAACTCTAAGCCTGTAAAGGAATACTTTGTTTTCTCTACAGTTAGACCATTAGTTGCTTAGGTTCCACAGCATTATGGGATTGTCTTTCATAAAAGGGATAAGTCATCCAAATCACATTAGGAAACCACCCCTCTGTCAGATAAGAAATCATTGCATTCATATGTAGGAAAAACCTCCCCCTTACCTGTCACATTCTGTAGCGGTTGACAAGCTAGTTCATTAGTCTGAAATTATATAACTTTGTGGTCTCATGTGAGCGCCACCAAATTATGCTTGCGCTCTGAAATGTAATAATATAGATCAAGCTTCATCCATTTTAGCCCACCCTTCAGGTTTATTGTTTCTGAGAAGAAAATACAAAAACCTCCAAACCATTGCAAAACTATTGCTGATTATTGGGCCTCCGTTGCAATACCTGTATTGTATATCTTTTACTTGTTTTCTGTATCTTTTATCTTTAAAATGCATATTTCACCTTTTTCTAGGAAAGAATAAAACAACTCTAATAAAAAAAAAGAATCGCTAATATATGAAACACATCAGTGATGAACAGTAATTAGCATAATAGCTCACGAATCAGTTAAGATAGGAGATAATGCAAAATTTTAGAAACCAAAAACAAAATCATAGCTGAAGCAGTTCTGGGACATGTGAGTTCTGGACAGGAGACCATGTGAATGGAGGAAAACTGAAGTATAAATATATCAAATATGACAATAGGCAGAAAGACAGACTTTTATTTGCATATTCATTGAATGCACTGATCTTTAAATCTATTGCTAGTTGTTAAAGCCATTCTTATTGTAAAACTGCCAGTGAGGGGAGATCTACATTGCATTTTTCCTTAATGATTGCATTTTTGTCATCAGTAATAATCGTTAAGAAAGCCTCTCTTCACTGGAAAAATATGAATTAAAGATTTTGTTGGAGTATACTTTCCCATACTGTTGTGACCCAGCGTAGCAAAACCCCAGAAACGACACACACACACACTGGTCCAAACTAAAATAGGTTTTAACACTAATCAAGGCTTAGTGATCATGCAACCAAAGTGCTTGTTATCACTCACATAACACTTTGGCCGGGATTTCAAACACAAAACAAAACAAAGAGATTATGAAGTCCTTAATTGCCTCACTTGCTGGAATTGGCCGAGAGCCCGGACTGGAGTTCGTCCAACTGATATCACCGACAGAGTAAGCAGAAGCCAGGTAAAAGACATCTGTTGTTTCCAGCAAGATTGCCCTTTGTGAGTCAACCTTATATAGGATTAGGGCGTGGCCCCTCTGCCTGCAGAGTTACCTGTGAGTAGACCTCCTTCTCCAAAGCCACTCTTGCCGGCTAGCTGCCCTGCTTGCCCTAGCATCAATCAGAGGCCCCTCCTCTTCACTGGAGTCACTGAACTCCTGCTGGGGAGGTGCAGAGGACCCTGATTGAGCATCGTCCTCTGGCCCTGCTTCCTCTTCGGTCTCGGACTCCGGTGCCGGAGCTACAGACTGCTCTTGCCACCCTATGGTCTGTTCTTGTTCTTCCGGATCCATGAGCAGCTGCACGGGACGGGGGCAAGCCACAACACATACAATCTTTTGTTTTCGAAGCCGCCAACCTTCCTTCAGGACTCTCCAACTGGCTGTCCAGAGTAATCCCCCTCTCCTGAGTCAATCATACTCATTATCATTATTGAGTGACAGATGAAAACTTGCCAGCTTCTTCCTACCAAACCTAAAGAAGTTGTGTTGTGTTGCAGCTTCACCTGATCTGTTCCCTGGAGGATGCTAAGAGTTTCATCAAAATGGGTGACAGACTTGGCATTCCATCCCTTTCCCAGAATTCCCAAGAACAAGAGCTAGTGCCATCCAATATTTCCTCAAACATTGCTGGGGAAATAAGGCAGAGTTGTTGCTCTGCTGGGACTGAGGAAGAAGTTGATTCACAAATAGGAAACAAAAGATGTAAAATCCAATTTAAAAAAAAAATACTCATCCAGAAAATGAAAAATTTAAATTGCAAGTTGTTAAACCAATTATCCATATGCTACATTTGTCAGGGCTTGGTGAATTGTTAGCTGCCTAGAGCCTTCTGGGATTGGCGTATAAATAAAGAAACAAATAAATAAGAGCCAGTTTGGTGTAGTGGTTAAGGTACAGAACCAGAAACCACAATTTCCAATCCTCTCTTTGGGCAATCACACTCTGTCAGCATAACTCACTTCACCAGGTTGTGTGAAGAATAGGACGAAAGACCATTATGTATACACCATCTTGGTTTGTATAAAATAAAGGTGAGGAAGGAAGGAAGGAAGGAAGGAAGGAAGGAAGGAAGGAAGGAAGGAAGGAAGGAAGGAAGGAAGGAGAGAAGGAGAGGTGGTATTCAGCAGGTTCTGTCCGGTTCGCCCGAACTGGTAGTGGAAATCGCTGGTGGCCCCGCCCACCCTGCCCTAGCTCTATGGTATCCTATTTGTGCTCGTTTTTGCGTGCGAGTAAAGCGCATGCGTGGGTGGCCGTGCGCATGTGCGCGTTCACATTTGCAAACCAGTAGGGAAGGTAAGTGAAAACCATCCCTGGAAGGAAGTCTTATAAAGGCCTTCTTCATAGTAGAAATCACTGCTGAGAAGACCTCCTTCCTTTTCACTAGCTGCCGTGCTTCAGATGGTAATGGAGTCTGGAATCTTAGATATTGATCAGAGTATGTGTGAAGAAACATAGAGGGTTTTTAAAAATGTGATGGGGGTGGTGGTTAAATATTGATGAACTAGAACTTCTAGCATCTCTTCTCATTAGTCATGCTAGCCAGAGTTACTGAGAATTTTAAGTAAGCAGTATATGAGGTGGTAACAATTCCCATCCCTGCCTTCAGTGCAGCTTCCTGAACTACATGCAGAAGTAAATTAGCAATCAGTGTGATTAAACAAACTGAATATAATATGTCCCCAACAGTTCAAGTTTATGGCAACTGTTGACAATAATTTTATTGCAAATAAATTTAAATGCTTTAAAACTGATAAAAACTTGCAATCTTGGCAATATTTAGCATCCAGCATATCTGAGAGTTTACTTTAAATGCAATTTAATATTATCTTACAGCAGCGGTTCTCAACCTGTGGGTCGCGACCCCTTTGGGGGTCGAACGACCCTTTTACAGGGGTTGCCTAAGTGGGCGCTAGCCCGCCACACCCCCTTTGTCACCTCATCGCGTGCGGGGAGGGGGAGGGGCGGGGGTCGCGGCGGCAGGGCGGGGATCGCGGCATTAGGAAGGTTGAGAACCTCTGTCTTACAGTATAATGGTTATAATGACTGATCCTGTGTAATAAGTATTATGAAATTTGTTCCCTTTAATCTGCTTCTTAATACTTTAGAACTAGGGGGAGATCATGCAAAGTCCAATATAACCTTCTCCAACTTGGCATATTCCACATTGCCAAAGC
Source organism: Thermophis baileyi (assembly GCA_003457575.1). Classification (NCBI taxonomy): domain Eukaryota; kingdom Metazoa; phylum Chordata; class Lepidosauria; order Squamata; family Dipsadidae; genus Thermophis; species Thermophis baileyi. Next base: position 446,388 of record QLTV01001700.1, read on the forward strand.
TATGGTTAACTGTGAATTTTGGGAGATACAGTCTCATTATATCTGGAAGACACCAAATTGCAAAAGATTGCTCTCTGTATTATCTGTCTGTGAAATGGACATTACCAAGCTACTCACATAATTCCTGTTTCCTAGCAACTATTGTTAGCAGCTCCCTGGAAAACAGCAAAGACAGTAATTTGTAAAGGCTACCCTGCAAAATCCATCCTGGAGTAAATGATTTCTGAAAAGACCTTAATTAATGTATTGAAAATGTTTACAAATATAATAAATTTACTTTTGGTTAAGAAATATGCCGGGTTTTTAAGAAGCGTAATGCTTTTTAGTAAGAGACAGAAAGTATAGACAACACAATGCCCATTGCTTTCCTGATGAGCAAAAAAGCAGGAATGACACAGGAACAGGGGAATCATCTAGTGGGAGGCCATGGCAATCTTGCAAATATTTCAATCCAGGCAGGATTTCTGAAGATGGCTTACATAGTCATTGTGGATATACCATAATGTTGTTAATTGGGCAATCTTAAACTGACCATTTCACACAGTTAACATAATTGTGCAAGACTTATTTAACAAATATATTTTATTTCTTAGAGTCTTAAATGACTTTGAAAGCCAAAGAGTCATTTCTAAATTTAGGTTTTAGTAGTTCATAAATTCTGGCTTTATAGCGTTTGCCTGATAAATGATAACTTGATGAGGGACACTGAGACTGTGAGGGATGTTCACCTTATTCAGTTGCTTAAGACTGGTTTCCTTCCTTCCTTCCTTCCTTCCTTCCTTCCTTCCTTCCTTCCTTCCTTCCTTCCTTCCTTCCTTCCTTCCTTCCTTCCTTCCTTCCTTCCTTCCTTCCTTCCTTCCTTCCTTCCTTCCTTCCTTCCTTTCTTTCTTTCTTTCTTTCTTTCTTTCTTTCTTTCCCACTGCATTTTTGAATAGCTTAAATAGACAGGGATGCCTTCAGGGCACATAAAATAAGTTGTAGTTCACCTAAATTAATGAGACCCCTGAAAAGCCTGCCCGAAGTTCAGTTTCAGAGGAAACTGGGAATTTATATTGATATGGCGTGACAGTATCAATTTGGAAGGCTCTCTGGGCTGACCTGCTGGAATAGGTTTGGAATACAACACTCTTGTGAGAGGTGAGCCTTGCGGTCAAGTGAGAGGAACTGAGCTTCATTACTCACCAAGCCAAGAGGCTAGAAAGAAATGTAACATTCTTGATATATGATTTAACCAGACTATCTTCCTCTGTGTTTCTGGTGGAGCCTCAGGGTTTTTCTCAAAATTGCTAGCACCATAAAAGTTCTACATGCTTGGCAACAATTAATTTCCAGCTCCTGTTTATCCTAGTTAACTTGACAGCTGCAAAAAATGCTCGGATAGCAATCTGGCTATCCAAACTTTTTGGGCCAGTGAGTACAGTACAGATTTCAAGAGCATGTTTCAGTATCTCACAAAATGGTAACCATGGTGGACGTAACCCACCATTTCTCCAGTTTACTAGCAGCAAAGTTAATCACCCTGAACTTCCAAAAATTCTTGTCTTGGTTTCTCTAAGCTGTTACATGAACAACAGCTTTTTAACAGATTAACAGAGTTGGAAGGGACCTTGTAGATCATCTAGTCCAACCCCCCGCTCAAGCAGGAGACTACACCATTTCTGACAAATGGCACTCCAATCTCTTCTTGAAAGTCTCAAGTGATGAAGCTCCCACAACTTCCGAAAGGAAAGCTGTTCCATTGGTGGATTGTTCTCACTGTTGGAAAGTTCCTCCGTATTTCTAGGTTGAATCTCTCCTTGGTCAGTTTCCATCCATTATTCCTTGTCTGGCCTTCTGGTGCCTTGGAAAACAGCCTGCCCCCCTCCTCTCTGTGGTAGCCCCTCAAGTATTGGAACACTGCTATCATGTCTCCCCTGGTCCTCCTCCTAGCTAGACTAGCCATGCCCAGTTTTTGCAACCGCTCTTCGTATGTTATAGTTTCCAGACCCCTAATCATCCTGGTTGCTCTCCTCTGCACTTTCTCTAGAGTCTCAACGTCTTTTTTGTAGTGTGATGATCCTGAGCTTGTCTTCTGGGGTGTTGGCTATTCCTGCCAGCTTAGTGACATCTGCACATTTGATAAGTTCCCCTTCTATTCCCTCATCTAAGTCGTTTATGAAGATATTGAAGAGCACTGGGCCTACGACGGAACCTTGTGGTACCCCACTGCTTACTTCTCTCCATTAAGGACTACTCGTTGAGTACGGTTTGTCAGCCAGTTGTGAATCCATCTGGTGGTGAAGCTGTCTATCCCACTTTTTTCTAGTTTACGAAGAAGTAGGTTGTGGTCTACTTTGTCGAATGCCTTGCTGAAGTCTAAATATATTATGTCCACAGTATTTCGCTGGTCTACTAATTTAGTCACTGTGTTGAAGAATGAAATAAGATTGGTTTGGCATGATCTGTTTTTAACAGGTCTTTAACAAGATTAGACAGGTGTTCTCTTACTATTTTTTTGCTTATTTTAATTTTTGTTTCCAGTCTGGTTTTTCAGTTATGTTTCTGGTAGGTTGGGCTATAGTTTCTTTTTGCGTGAAGACCGATGCAAAGAATGAGTTAAGCAGCTCTGCTTTTTCTCTGTTGCCTGTTACTTCTTTGCTGTCTTCTCTCTTTAGTGGACCGACTGTTTCCCTGATTTTTTTTATTTTTTATTTTGTTATTTATATGTTAGAAGAAACTTTTTTTATTATCTTTGACTTTTTTTGCAAGTCTTTGTTCATTCTGAGCCTTTGCTTTCCTGACTTTGTCTTTGCAGATTCTGGCTATCTGCTGATATCCTGCCTTCCTGCCTTTTCCCTCTTTCCTTTTTTTGTACTTGTTCTTTTTTTCCATTCAATTTGTCAGTGAGGTCTTTGTGCAGCCATGCTGGTTTCTTCTTGGATTTCTTGTTTTTCTTTCTCATCGGTATTATGCTGGTCTGGGCTTTTATGATCGTATTTTTCAGATTCCCAAGATTTCTCTGACCATCTTCTGTTATCCATTGAAGTGAAACATCCCACATTGCCCCTCATAAACCTTCTCCAAAAGTGAAGAGATCTCAGGATGTTTGGCGCCTGGGTATATATTGTAAATCGTCAGTTGACACAGGCAATGCTAATAAATCAAACCCAAGGCCCCCCCTTCTCTCAACTGAATGGCACGATCACTCTTTGGGATCTGACAGCTAGGTTGGTTAGGAACCTATTTGATTTCTCACTTGGTGCAGAATTAGTTTTCCAATTGATATCGGGGTAATTGAAGTCCCCCATTACTATTATAGTGTGTTTCCTACATATGTTTGTTAGTTGGTTGGCAAAAAGAATATCTATTTTTTCTGCTTACCGGATGTTTTTCTTTGGGTGGCCTATAGTATACACCTATGGCCATGTCATTCTTTTTTTTCTTTTATGTTGACCCATATGCATTCTAGGAGGTTTTCATCTTTGGTTTCATGCAACTCTGTAGCAATATAGTGGTCCTTTACATATAGTGCAACTCCACCTCCTCTTTTATGGGGTCTGGTTTTTTTTTAAGAGTTTGTATCCTTCTATCAGTATGTTCCAGTCGTGGGTTTCGTCCCACCAAGTTTCTGTTATTCCAACTATGTCATATCTACCATCGTGTATTAATAGTTCAAGTTCACCCTGTTTGTTCTCCAGACATTTTAGCTTCATTTTATGCTTGAGACATACTTGAGAAAGCATTGCGTTGCAGTCATCCACCATATTTTTTATGAAAGCCACTGGGGCCTAATTAAGGCCTAGATGTAGGAGATGACCAGTCTGAACCTGAGGATGAGTTTAAATGCATCATCAGTTTGGAGTCATTATGCCTCTTTAAGAGACCTAAGTCCAGCCCCCTCCCCCTCCCTTTGAAATCTGTTTATTCTTATCTGGCACCAGTTTGCCTTGACTGTTAGTAGATCAGATTCTTATGCATAGGTAGCATGAAATAATTTTTTTTAATTCTATCCCAGCTCCTTATTTTTTGCACCTGAAACTAGAGACATTGCTGGAAATACAGGTCATACATGAAGCCGTTACTCTGCAGAATGCTAGTTTCTCATTTATTTATTTCTGATTAAATGAATGTTAAAAAATAATCTTAGGGTTAAGCAGCTTGGTGGGCACCAAAAGACATGTTGTATTGGAGCCCCCAATTGTACATTTGGATCTGTGCTACCATGAAGTGTGACATTGCAGGCAGAATTATTGTTACATGGTCTCTGGTACATTTTATTTAACGGACATATATGGCTACCTATCTAACCCACAACTTTGGGCATTTCACAACAATAATAAAAACCACCAGATAATAATAATACTAATAAAAAAGGCAGTAAAGCCAGGTGCCTGACCCACAATCTGCTGTCCATCAGACAATACAATCTTCAGGCTCCAACCTGACCCTATCCCAAGACGTGGGATATGTTAAATCATTGGGTGTGATTAATATAGTAATCTGGATATCATTATGGGGACAGGAATAAATTGAATTTTGATTCTCTGATGTTAAATATATTGAGTACATGCCCATGTTTATGTAGAAAAGGATGTTTTATAAAATAAAAACAATAAACTAAGCATTGATAGCTAAATACATGCTGCCCTGAGGAGACATACTGTAGATAGGGCAAGCAGTATCAGAACCAGCATTAGGTTCTGATATTCCAATACACCAGCCAGCTCAGATATCTGTGCTGAATTAGTTTCCCCCATCACTGCCTGCTTTCTGAGGCAACATTGGGGGAGTTGAACTTCAGCCCTAAGGTCCAGCCTGAGGTACAACTTAATAACAATACTAAATAACCACTAATGATTACCTGTCTTTAGAAGCGAGACCTTAGCTTGAGGGAACTAATTAGATTAAGTGGATGCTTTGTATTATCAGGAAGAGTCAGTTCAAAAAGATTGGAAAACCTGGACTGCTACTGAGTTGCTTGAGAATAATAGAGAGCTAGGCAGCCTACTACAGAGCAACTCCTGAAGGCAGCTTCCTACATAGAAGGTAACCTGTTTAACCCAGATTTTTCCCCCTGCTGGGCCAGCATGAGCAGGACTAAAATTATAATCTCATAATTCAAGAGGAGTTTCTTGTTTTCTTTTGGGTTGGCATAATCATTAATATCCTGTTCTAATCTATAAAATAGCTGATCAATATCCTTGTCTGCAACATTAGATTAAATAATAAAATAAATGAGTGACATCTTCCGCCCGTCAATATGGCTAATCTTTTAATCTTTTCATTGACAGACAAGACAGTTGTCTGAAATTTGTTACATGCTAATAATATCTGGATAAAGCTTTAGTCATGTATTCATTTTAAAGAGATTAGTGATGAGGCTCAGAGGCTCTCCACCTCTTATTTATTGATCAAGGTTATGTCATATAAAAATGATAAAGGGACAAAAATACTCTAGATCCTCAGTAACTGGTTAGGGTTTTCTTCTTTCCGTGGACACATGCTTTAAAATTCTTAATTAACTTTTGCATTGTGGATGCAATATGAGATTCCAAATAGTTATTATTTATGTCCTAGTCATATAATAGCAATGTCACAGATAGCAGCCTATTAGTATTTAGACCATGTAGTAACACTTCCATTAAAATGAAAATGGTTATCTTGCTATTTAACAATTAAAGGCTGGCGGAAAAGGTCAAGCAGCTTACTTAAGGACACATGCACATGTCAGACATATGCATCTCTCCTAATCTCTCTCTGTCTTTCGGAGGGAGAGGGAGAGGGAGAGGGAGAGGGAGAGGGAGAGGGAGAGGGAGAGGGAGAGGGAGAGGGAGAGGGAGAGAGAGACAGAGAGACTATTACCTGCCCAACTTCTTTTTTTATTTTACAATTGAGGGATGAAGCTCTCCATTAAGAACAGATTCTGTACATTGTGTTATGAGCAAGAATTTGATTACAATATAATCCTTGGGTTGGAATTAGAATAATTGTAAAATCAAAGTTCTGACACTTAATCCAAATTACATCCATTTTATGTTTTGCATTTTTGAAGTCTGCACACAAAAGTGTCTCTCATGTACCGGTCTAATATTAATACAATTGGTGATTCTTGCTTGTTCCGGGTCCTGAATGTAGAAAGGCATTTACTGGCTCAGCTTCTTCAGTGGCATTATTACTTGAGATCAGTTAATATATTAGAAGGGGAAAAAAAATATGAATGGACTAAACCACCATGTACTTAGTTAATTAACATGGGAAGTCATGTATGGAAGTTTCTGTACAAATAATGAGCGTTGATCTAGGGGGGAAACAAAGCATGATAGAATTACAGTGCTATTTAGAATGCAATACATTCATTTGGTTATGTAAATATTTTGGTAGAAGAACCAGGCTTGAGATATGACTCAATTACATGCCGGTTGTAAGAATAGCGAGAAATAGCATTTTGCTGATTAAACTGATCAGCTGCACAAGATAATTAAATTGTCTACCCAAATTGTTGTGTTGAAATGTGAATGTATGTTTAATATATAATTTCATGTACAAAGAATTCAACTATTTATAGTTCCTTGACTGACCACTTATTGTGAATCAGTTATGGAACAATAATAAGCTATATGCAAATATTCTAAATATTAAAAGGCTCATTATAAAATAGGATGTGATTATTGGAAGTATTTGGTGGAGCAAATTGAAATAAAAATATTCTTAGGACATGTAAAACAATCCATTTTAAAATATGCTTGATAATTTGACATAAAATTTTCACAGTGATTGAAATGAATAGAGGAACGTAGTCGCCAAAAACCGCCAAAAACTCTTTCTCTAAATGTTCACTTTTCATTTAATATTACATTTATTTTTATTTCCTGATGCATAAGGAAAATTGTGTGAACTGTACTCAGTATTCTCATTTTGGTCAAAGGTTCTGTGAAAGACTAATCACTCTTCTCCCATTACTTCTGCCCAGCCCACCAGAATGAGAAGGCAGGGTATGTTGCGGGTCCCATCTATTAAGGATGTATACGGGGGGGGGGGGACCATGAAAAAAGGCCTCCTCAGTGGTGCCCCTTCTCTATGAAGCATCATTCCCCGGAGGAATGATTGTCCCTCACTTTGTTTTTCTGAAAGACCCTAAAGACTTGGTTTTGTCAGGGGACCCCTGGGAATCTTAAATGAAAATGGGAATGTTGTTGCTGCCATGGGGTAGGATTAATGGTTTTATGTCAAATCACCAGGAGTCACATGGGGATGAGTAGGGGAGCTATATAAGTTTTAGATAGATAGATAGATAGATAGATAGATAGATAGATAGATAGATAGATAGATAGATAGATAGATAGATAGATAGATAGATAGATAGATAGATAGATAGATAGACAGACAGACAGACAGACAGACAGACAGACAGACAGACAGACAGACAGACAGATCGATCCCGTTTCCCTGAGTGCTTAAAGTTATTTTCCCTTAAAGAGATCTAGGAGGAACATGTAAGGCAGGAGTCCTCAACCTGTGGGCCACGGCCCACTAGTGGGCTGTGAGGGGTTTGTAACTGGGCCATGGAAATGGCCGGTGAGCATGCGCTCGCACACGTGCATCCTCACTTGTGCGACCAGCAGGCGAGCGTGTGCGTGAGCAGCAGGCATGCGTGCATGCCACGTGTGCAAATGGAACTGCATGCACGTGCGCGCTTGCCGGCTGCTTGCTCGAACCATCCCCTCCCCTACCCGTCGGTCCGCAAAGCTGGAAACGTTGGGGACCTCTGATGTAAGGAATACCCAATCTACCCAAATTGCTAAGAAACATTTTTTTTTTCTGGTTCAGAAATTCTTGTCATTAAATGCAAAGAAAAATATTGGAAGTACTCTTCACTTAATTTCACCACTTTGTAATATTTTTGATGCAAATCAATTCGTTCCTTTAGCTCAGTTCCGTTCCTAGAGTGGGTTGTAATGCTACTTAAAAAGAAGAACCTCCATGAAATAAAATGTACAGCAGAAATGAACAATTACAGTAAATGTGAAAGAGAGAGCTCCAAACTTTAAAAGCTTAATATTGCAATTTTATGCTCTCTGGGAGGGCTTTATGTCAGATTGCTACCCCAGGAAGGAAGAAGACGACAGAGGCTTTAAGGAGGAAATCCAAGCTTGGATGTTATCTCTCAGTCTCCAGGGAGCCTTCTGAGCTTTTAAGAGAACCATTGAGCTCAAGGTAACCCACTAGAATCATGCTTGGAAATAGTACAAAAAACACCTATTTTAAATACATGAGGATATCTGCTTTCCATCCCCCATTTCCCCAAATTATATCAAATGATTGGAATGAAATTTTACCTTTAATATTATGAAGGTGCATCTTCAATAATCAGCTTCTTTGTAGCTAAAAATGGAAGGTGACTTTGAAATTTTCTTTATGACGATGATTTATAGCCCACTCATAGGGCGCTCAAGTTTCCTGAAAGATTAAACTAAATATGAGCAATTAAAAGTCAATGAAAGCAATTAAATAGTTAAGTTGTGTTGACTCCTTTTCTGGAAAGGCAACTCTGAAGGGATTGCATTCTTTGCAGCATTGAAGTTTCCCTTAGCCTATGGGCATATCAGCAACTGGGTGTACTTTTGGCTTACTCTAGCCATATCAAAAGTAACAGAACCAGAGGTGGGTTCCTCCCGGTTTGCACCGGTTCTATAGAACTGGTAGCAAACTGCTGGTGATGTCACGGAGCCGGTTCTGTCGGTGCCGGTCCGTGGACGCCACCATCTTTTTTTTGGATTATTTTTTTAAGGAATTTTTTGCTATTTTTTTTTCTTCTGCGCATGCGCAGAAGCCGATTCCCCAGCACTGCGCATGCGCCACCATCTTGTTTTTGGCTTTTTTTGGAGGGGGGGATTTTTTTTTTAATTTTTGTCACTGCGCATGCGCGTGCACCCACGCGGCACGCAATGCGCGTACAGCCACATGGCGCGGGAGGAAGCGAACCGGCGGCGAGGTAAGTTAGAACCCACTCCTGAACAGAACTACTTGTATTTGCCCTTCTCTCTTCTCCAGTAGCTTACTGGATATAATCTGAGCTGGGGAACACATCTTTCAGTATCATATCAATTCTGTCCTGCTTGAGAATGTGCTTTTGGGATGGGTTGGATTCTTTTTTGGAAAAATAATGAAGTGAATGAATATAGCCTATTTTCTTGTCCAATGGATTATATTTATTCTGATCCTTTACCTGTGACCTGCTTTTCATGGATAAACCTTCTGGTAATGTATAGTGTTGACGGTATAACTCATAGCATCATTGGGATGTACAATACATATTCCTTGGTTACTAATATGTAGCAATCCATGAAGGGGAATCTAAATTCCATGTGCCTAAATGTAACCTCCAGGAAGTTAAAAGATGGGCCATCTCTATTCTTTCCAGTATTTACTTTGCTAAATTATGACTTATAGGGGAAGAATGGAATATTTGTAATAGCTGGCTGCCAAAAAAATTTCAGTTTATGCCTGGCAGAATGAGAATATTTGTGGAAGGGAAGGCGAGGGAGGGAGGGAGGGAGGGGGAGGGAGAGGCGGAAAGAGAGAGAGGGAGAGAGAGGGAGAGAGAGAGGGAGGAAGGGAATGGAATGGAATGGAATGGAATGGAATGGAATGGAATTCAGCAAGGTTTCTCTTCCCCACCCCCATTTGCTCTTCTAGGAGAGGGAGAGAGAGAGGGAGGGAG
>QLTV01001700.1:456254-467090 GCA_003457575.1 Thermophis baileyi
AGGAAGGAAGGAAGGAAGGAAGGAAGGAAGGAAGGAAATAGGCATTTCTGCCCAGGAGAGAGGCCTCACCTTGGGAAAGACAAAACGATCCTCTATCTGGCTGCCAGCATTTACATCCCAAAACATTCAGAACAAAAGGTATTCATGAATCATATTCACATCCTTGCTCAGCAAAACAACTCTTCTTTTTATACTTACAGTGCTAAAGGGATAAACAGATAAACTAAGAACTAAATTCAAGTATGCCTTTGTAGTCAAATGCCCCATGAACCTGCATCAACATTGCACAAGAGCATGAAGAAAAAATGAAGAATTCTTTACATGTTTAAGTCTGTACAAATAAAAGAGCCAAGAGAAAGCCTGGAGGATGTCACAAAGCAGGAGAAACTGCTGATACCCATGAAAACAGGCTCAAGCTTTAAAAAGATCTTGATACACTTGAACATTGGGCCCTATCCAACCAAACGTTGTTCAGTGTTAAGCATTTTAAGGTTTTATACTTAAGCAATTAAAAACAGATGCACAAGTATAAAGAAGATGGAATGTGGCAATACAATAGTACTTGCAAGAAAGACCTGGGATCCTTGATAGACCATGGATTAAGGTTGAGCCAGCAATGTGCTGCTGCTGCTGCCAAAAAAGCCAGTGCAGTTTTGGGCTGCATCAGTAGAGGTATAATATCAAGATCATAGAAAGTGATAGTACTACTCTATGCTGCACTGGTCAGACCACATCTGGAATACTGTGTTCTGGTCACCACAAAATAGAAAGGATGTTGAGGAACTGGAAAGAGTGCAGAGAAGAATAACAAATATGGTAAGGGATTTGAAGGCTAAATTCTATGTTGGGTGATTAAAAGAGTTTGTTATGTTTAGCTTAAAGCTAAGGGGTGACATGATAGCAGTCTTCCAATACATGAAGGGATATCACAGGGAGGACGCAGTAGATTTATTCTCCCCAGCACCTGAGGGTAAGACAAGGAGCAGAAGTGGGTTCCTCCCGGTTCGGACCGGTTCACCCGAACCGGTAGCGACCCGCTGGTGATGTCACGGAGCCAGTTCGGTCAGTGCCGGTCCGTGGGCGCCGCCATCTTATTTTTGGAATTTTTTTGGGGGGGGGATATTTTTTTGGAATTTTTTTTCAATTTTTTTTTCTGCGCATGCGCAGAAGCCGAGTTTCCGGCACTCCGCATGCATTGCCATCTTGTTTTTGGCTTTTTTGGGGGGGGGTATTTTTGGGATTGTGCATGCATGCGCAAAGCACGTGCACGCCCACAAGGCGCGGCCACATGGCACGGGAGGAAGCGAACTGGCAGCGAGGTAAGTTAGAACCCACCCCTGACAAGGAGCAATGGGTGGAATCTTTACAGTAGGAGATCCAAACTTGAACCAAATAGGAGTTTTCTGACTGCAAAAGCTATTAAAAATAGGTGCTCCATCACTGGAGGTCAAGATCAAGAAATATTGGACAACCATTTGCCCACAATGATATGAGGATTCCTGCACTGGGCAGGCGGATGGACTAGAAGACCTCCCAGTTCCCTTCCAACCCTATCATTCTTTGAATGCACAGAATTAAGTAAATACCACAATTCAGCCAATCTACCAGAGTTATTCTTTGTTTTCTCAAATGCACTCAAGGTCACATTTTCCAAAAGAGTGACTATTCAAGCAGCCACCCAAGCTAAGCCATGCTGTCAACAGAGAGCACTTTAGGAAACCAGATGAAATCACTGGTCAACACTAGCGACACACTTGAAACAATTTGTATTTGATCTGCTTTTCACTTCTCCAGTGTCTAAATATTACAACTTATCTTCCTTTAAATCCAAAGCTATCCATTCCTTAACAAAAAAAAGTAGCCTATTATACTTTTTAAAAACACTATTACATTTTGTAGATACCATCTCTGCTATTTAGCAACACAATACTTTTAAGCTGCTGCATAGAAGACAGCTGCTTCATATACAGTATTATTGTTTTACTATAACATTACAAAGTGTAATGTGTAAAAGATATCTCTTTCCTATTAACTTTGACAGTGTACTCCTATAATATTTACTTAGACATAAGTCTTGCCGGGTTCAGTAGGGCATTGGGGTACAGGTTCAGACGTCTGTATACACTGATGACGTTAACAAAAAGTTAAGTTGCTTTATGATTCAGGATTGCAAAAATTATACGTCTTTGGGAGATTTTATTAATACAAAAGATATAATCCTTCCCCCTTTTCCCCCCAAGGTCTGTCAACAGGTTTAAATACCAAATTTACTGTACATGACAGGATTAGATTCCTCCTTATTCAGATCTTTGCTCTGTTACAGCTTGTTACTGAAAATTGCTCTCCTTCTTTCCCAGATTCATTTGTAATTGTGATAATTCCCTAGGTATATTTGCTTGAAAATACACTTCTAAATGGTTACACAATGACATATTTAAAATTTGGAATTGGTATAAGAAGTCAAGATGGGGATCTTTGGTCCCAGGGCTACTTTGGGCTTGCTCTACTATTCCTTGGAGAGGGAAGATGGGGAAGTTAGAGTTAGAAGATAGGTTAGAAAGTTAAAATTGCCACTTCAAGGTGCCCAGAGTTTTAGAAACACCCTTCAGGGCTTTGCATATGCTGGCCTTCCAACTAATAGTGTGCTTTGAAACAGGGTCATGAAGAAGCAGCTCTTTTGTCACCTTTGTTACAAAAAATTCAATGGTGAAAAAAGTAAGGTTCTATATTTAGGCAAGAAAAACCAAATGCACAGGTGCAGTATAGGTGGTACCTGGCTCAATAGTAGTAATTGTGAGAGGGATCTTGGAGTTCTAGTCAACAATCACTTAAATATGAGCCAGCAGTTTGCTGCAGCTGCCAAAAAAGCCAACACAGTCCTAGGCTGCATAAACAAAGGGATAGAATCAAGATCACGTGAAGTGCAGGGGTGGGTTCTAACTTACCTTGCTGCCGGTTCGCTTCCTCCCGCGCCGCGTGGGCGCGCCCCATGCGTGCGTGCATGCACAGTGCCAAAAAATAATTTAAAAAAAAAGCCAAAAACAAGATGGCGACGCATGCGCAGTGCCGGAAACTCGGCTTCTGCGCATGCGCAGAAGAAAATAAAAAAAAATCCAAAAAATAAAAGAAAAAAAATTCAAAAAATAGATGGCGGCGCCCACGGACCGGCACCGACCGAACTGGATCCGTGATGTCATCGTGACATCACCAGCGGGTCGCTACTGGTTCGGGCGAACCGGGAGGAACCCACCTCTGGTGAAGTGTTAATACCATTTTATAATGCCTTGGTAAGGCATTGGATTACTGCATCCAGTTTTGATCACCACAATGTAAAAAAGATGTTGAGACTCTAGAAAGAGTGCAGAGAACAACAAATAATATGATTAGGGGACTGGAGGATAAAACATATAAAGAACTGTTGCTGGAATTGGGTATGTCTAGTTTAATGAAAAGAAGGACTAGGGGTGACATAATAGCACTGTTCCAATATCTCAGGAGTTACCACAAAAAAGAGGGAGTCAAGCTATTCTCCAAAGCACCTGAAGGCAGGACAAGAAGCAATGGATGGAAGCTAATCAAGGAGAGAAGCAACCTGGAACGAAGGAGAAATTTCCTGACAGTTGGAACAATTAATCAGTGGAATAACATGTCTCCAGAAGTTGTGAATGCTCCAACTCTGGAAGTTTTTAAGAAGATTTTGGACAACCATTTGTCTGAAATGGTATAGGGCTTCCTGCCTGAGTAGGGGGTTGGACTAGAAGACCTCCAAGGTCCCTTCCAACTCTGTCATTCTGTATTCTGTAATAAAAAGGTAAAGCTGTTCTGGCCTTAAGTGCATAACACAGAAATACTATGACTGGTGCAACTGTACATGTACTGTATCAAGAAGTAAATTCTATGCCCACAATACATTCATGTGGGAGAAAACAGGGCAGTCATGGTAGCCACAGATCATAGTTCTTCCCCACTGAAATATTAACCAGAGAAGTTCCATGTTGCATTCAACACTGTTCAGAACAGATATATTGCTGCTATATTGTCTATTAATATACTAAGGTTGCAGTCTCAGCACTCTGAATTTCAAGTAAGCCTATCCAAACACAATGGGACATATTTTTGAATAAACCCACATTGAAAAAATACAATTGTAAGTATGTTTCTAGAAAGGAAATCCATGGAGCTCAAGGGAGACTTGTTCCTCAGCAACCCTGCTTAAGGCAAAGCTTTAAATGTAATATATTTTTATGCTGGCAATTTCTAGCAATAGCAATAGCACTTAGACTTATATACCGCTTCACAGTGCTTTACAGCCCTCTCTAAGCGGTTTACAGAGTTAGCATATTGCCCCCAACAATCTGGGTCCTCATTTTACCCACCTCAGAAGGATGGAAGGCTGAGTCAACCTTGAGCCGGTGAGATTTGAACCGCCGAACTGCAGCTAGCAGTCAGCTGAAGTAGCCTGCAGTGCTGCACTCTAACCACTGCGCCACCTCGGCTCTTTCTGCATTGTAGTTATCCATCTACTTTCCATCTTCCATTTTTGAGAACAGAAATAGAATACTGCTTGTTTCAGGGTTGTTGTTGTTTTTACTAGAATAGAACAATGGCCTCTCTGGAGCTTATGATGTATACTTGAACAAAAATGCCATATGTAGAAAAAAAATCCACTATTCAAGGACCTTCTAATAATTCTGTTTTTCCCAACTATGAAGAAAATTTTGTGTATTATTTCTGAGCTCGTTGCTTTTCAAGGAAAATAAAACATATATGTATGAATATGCAATTGACACTGCAGGCTCTCACAACCAAACAGTTGGCAGAACTGACTCTTTTCAAATATCAATGCAATGTTGTAAAATAAATGTTCCCCAGTCCTCTTCACTCACCATAAAAACTTTTGCCATTTTGGCATATCAGCTACCTAAAAGAGGCTGTTGTAGTTAGGAAAACCAATTTCCATCTGCAGTTTACAATTGTTTCCATGCCTTATAACTTAGATTTCTTTTTTCCTTTAACTTACCTGAGGCATCTATTCAAATAGTTGATTAAAAGCTGGGCAGCTTCTTCCCTAGCATATCTAGTTAAAGATACTACCGGGTGAAAAATTCTACTTATTCTCAGGCTGAAACAGCATTTTTTCACCCCCTACCTCCTAATTTTTTCTGTTTCTTCTTTGAATGCCTAAAGGTTTAGTTAGAGTCTTAACCCAGAATGTCATTTGTTGAATGAATCCTTTCATATTTTACCCTACCTAAATATAAGCTGCTAAATGAAATAAACGTATTTAAAGCCGTTATTAATATCTGCAATAGGTCTCTGCAATTTCTAGTTTAGGATCATTTTATATTTGTAGCTAGAGTCGTATCACATGGCTCAATTTTCTAAAGCACATCTAGTGAAACCATTTATTTGTATAGAAGTCTTGTTCTATAAAAGATGAAATTATTCTTTCACTGACTGTCTCCCGTGGTTGCTTTATAGATATAGAATTGAAGTGACAGTGGTTCTTTGCTGTGCTCATGAATGAAACCAGCCGCTTAATGCTAACCCTGTTGCTTCAATTGCATGCTGCATTATGGAAGGGTTGAAGTATATGCATTTTTCTTGGAAAATAAGAACAGGATAAAATTTTAGCAGCAAAATAAATTGTTAGCAGGAGCTTCTGGGTAGTCAGAAAAGGATATTTTCAAGTATTTTTAATCATCAATGGTATATTCAATCATTTAGATTTTTATAGCAATACTGCTCATCTGCATCATGGATATGCTACCTTTTTCCAGATAAGACTGCAGCTGACCTTTCAGAGGCATGCTAAGGGCTGCTCTGCAAGTATTCAAGGTCCATGGTGTTGACCTTCATTTATTTTAAATTAATTAAATAGGGCTGATGCACTTATTCTGTCTGATACGCTGATATGAACCTTGTCTGATCTTGAAAAAGTTGAGCAGGAACTAAAACCCTTCCTAATTTTGTTTATCTCTTGTGAGATTGTGTAAATTGATTCACCATACTTGTTGGCCAAGAGATGGCACTATACAAACTAGTCTAACTTTTTCATTTTGACTTTTCAATCACCAGAAAATCAATATGAACTTCGACAGCCCTGTGTCTCATGCACTGTTAGAGAAGAATGCTAGGTGAGACACCTCTATTCTACAGGTGGTGGCAGCAGAAACTACCAAGGCACTACCCCAAGCCAGAATAGCAATAGCAATAGCACTTAGACTTATATACCGCTTTACAGTGCTTTACAGCCCTCTCTAAGCGGTTCACAGAGTCAGCTTATTGCCCCCAACAATCTGGGTCCTCATTTTACCCACCTCGGAAGGATGGAAGGCTGAATCAACCTTGAGCCGGTGAGATTTGAACTGCTGAACTGCAGCTAGCAGTCAGCTGAAGTAGCCTGCAGTACTGCACTCTAACCACTGCGCCACCTCGGATGAAGGTAGGGCTAGAGCAGGGGGCTCCAACCTTGGCAACTTTAAGACTTGTAGACTTCAACTCCCAGAATTCCTCAGCCAGCAAAGCTGGCTGAGGAACTCTGGGAGTTGAAGTCCACAAGTCTTAAAGTTGCTAAGGTTGGAGACCCCTGGGCTAGAACATGAATCTTCAGGGTGCTTCTGGGAAAAGAATCTTGAAATCTCTAGCCTTTCACTGTGCCTATCTCAGCAAATTCACTATAAATGAGGAGTCATGTTAGTCTCTTGTAATAAGAACAGCAAATGCTATAACTGATTAATATTACAGAGAAGCTCAGATATGGAGAAATATTACGATATTTAATTTTTCTTGACAATTTCACCAGTTATATTTTAGAGGGTTTTTTTTTTTTCTGTATAAGGTAATCCGTTTTGGGAAAACCTACTGGGACTACCAGGGAGAAAAGGCTATCTCAGGTATATGAAATAGGAGGTAAATTGTGGTGAAGTGTTTAGTTTTGGGCTAAGACTGAGAACACTCAGGGTCAAGTCCATTCTTAGTCACAAATACTCACTGGTTGACATTTGTATCTGGTCACTTTCTTCCAGTCCAATCTATTTTAAGGGTTGTTGTGGGAATAAAATGTAAGTGATCCCTGTAGAAGCCAACTTAAACTCCCAGAAGAAAGGCAATATATAAATCTAAGAAACAAATCAATAACCTTGTTGCTAGTGGTGTCTGGTAAAGCACCCTAATTTGCCCTGGGCCTTTCAAGATATAGACAAGGTGGGAAATCTGCATTGATCTCTGTGCTTGATGTCTTTTGACTATTACACAAGACCTTCTCTAGCAACAGAGAAATTATGGTGCCTAAATCAACCATGTACATAGAGAAATTAGAAATACTGCCTAAAGCATTAAAAAAGAATGTATGTACAGAATGTGTGGTAGAGTCTTCTTCCTCGTTGATAAGAATACAAACATCAGGTATTATTGTATGTTTCATAACTGAAGAGGTAACTTACCTTGCCACTCATATGTTGTAAAAAGATAATTTCTTTTAGTCTGGTATTAAGGATGAAAAAATTGTTTGGCATCCTTGGCATAAACTATCATTTTCTCTTCATTTGATGGGACATAGTTTGCTTGAGGTTTTTTGCTTCTGCCTAAGGAAACAGCAGCTATATTTCTTCTTAACCCCACCCCTCATCCAAATTGTATGAATGGACAAAGAGTTCCTGAAAAGCTTTCTTGTTCTGCTACTTTCTAGTGGCCTAACAATAATATTGCTTTAAAATATAATTGTGCTTAAAACATCAGAGAGATACAGTGGAAGGAAGCAAACCACTCTACCTGTTTCCAGTCACACGGAGTTGATGCTGTATTCATAATCTCCCCCCCCCCAATTATTTGGTTGGGGAGACGATATGGCAGGATACAGGAAATACAGAGAAGGGGACAGCAGATGTAGCTACTTCATCTATACAGCTTCTATGAAAAACTTATAGAGTCAATTGCATTGTCAGAAATAATTAATTAAGGTTCTTGATACTGTTTGTGGCTACCAGATTTAGATGAAAGCAAAAAATTTCGGAGAGGGAGGGAGGGAGGGAGAGAGAGAGAGAGAGAGAGAGAGAGAGAGAAAGAAAGAAAGAAAAAGAAAGAAGAAAGAAAGAAAGAAAGAAAGAAAGAAAGAAAGAATATCTCTTTGTTGCTATTTAGTGCCTATCTAAATTTTACAGCCCAACTATGGTAACTCCATTGACCTCAGATAGACAGTAAATAAGCTGATGATAGAATCACTTTGTATGATATGTCCACATTAGACCCTAGTTCCCTTTGTTGGTTGATCATGCACCATGTCGATCTGGCCTTCTAGTCTTTCAATTACAGTACATTTCCTACATGTCTTCTCAAAAATAAAAAAGGCACATTAAATCAAAACCTATGTAATTAATCCTGTGCCCTTTGAAGGTGGCACAGTTAGATCACGGCCAGCTTGACTCATCCCTGCTATATGCAAAATTTAACATGTCTGGATCTGTACGATTAATATAACTGACATAGGTACTTCAGCGTGAACTTTATTGTTCTATTGCTGACCTTTATGTGCTTTCATTCTGTACAAAATTATTTCCAGGTGAACATATTGCGATCAGATTGTTTATGTTTTGGCAATTACATTTGCAAATTTTAAAAGGAACACTACTTTCTTTGTAATTCCTTACGTATAATATAATTGAAGCCTGAGAAGCCATTTAATGCAATAAGCTGTTGAGATAGTATAAGAGTTCACCTATTTTCCTTCCATTTGGACCTCTATAGTAGGCAGCACTAAAGCTACACATGGAATTAATATGAGCTCCTGGTGTATATTTCCTCCTTTTTGGAATGCACAATAATTAACTTCACTGTGTGGAAAATGCAGATTAAAACCTCTTAACTTTTGTGCTCTTGGGATGATAATTGATATGAAAATTGGTTTGCCATCCCTAAGCTCCTTTGTTTAAATTATGGTACTGGCAGAGAAGATGTTTTTTTAGAATTTTATCTGCTGTAAACCTCACATGATCGTCATTCATGGATTATTATTTTCTGCTGACAAGCAGAGCAAGTTAAAAATCCCTGCTAAAGCAGACAAAGCTGAGCTTTGTCAAAGAACTTTCTCCTTTGGTTTTAGTAAGGGTTTTTTTTAACTGGTTGCCTCTCTTGATAGTGACTAACGGTGTTTCAGAGACGTTATGTACAATATAGAACAATACATTAGTATACATTAGTTGGGGTGCATTGTAGTGTATCCATGATATTTCAATACCTGAAGTATCATCCTTGTCTTTCTTTAAGTCTCTCATAGCTTCTCCTATTCACTAATCTCAGTGTATTCTGCCAATACTTCAGTCCCATGACTGCTAATTTTTCCTTGAGCACGCCTATTCATCTAAAACTCTTCTCAAAACCCTGCTTCTTCCATGCCAAATGGGAAAACATTGGAAAGATGGAATATATTATTATTCCTTTTCTCAGCTTCATCCCATTTTACCACATTCTTTTCTGTTTCCTTTACTTCATCTTTGTTTCCTTTTTTTAACCTTCCAAAATGTAGCTTATAAGCTCTTCTAAATGTGGATATTGTATTTTTGGCTCATTTATTGACCCCTTCCTTACTATGTAAGCATATAATACAAATATATGAAATCCAACTGTCGGTTTTGTTATTAATGTTGCATGTAAATTGTTTTTAGAATTTTCTTGGGTTGAAACATTGAAAACCTGACTTCCAGCTTCAGTTTTAATAGAACATTCTGGTATTCAATGTTACTTAACATCTGTGATAGGGCTATTAGTTTCCCTCTCTTTTTTAACCAGATGCTTTTTGTTTATTTGTTTGCTTGCTTGCTTTTATTTCTGTCAAAGCAGGATGCTGACATGTTGGCAGGTGATGAGCAAGCTTGGAAAGAAGCCAAAGAAGTTATAAATACGATAGGAGCAGCAAAGTCACATGAAGGTATCCTTGGTCCATAGTACACACTTTCCATTCAGATCAGGACAATATAACAATCAACTTGTTTTCTTATCTTTGTTAAATTCATACGCTTCCTGCCTATAATATGTACAGTATGTCACAGAAGTGAGTACACCCCCTCACATTTTGTAAATATTTAAGTATATCTTTTCATGTGACAACACTGAAGAAATGACACTTGGCTACAATGTAAAGTAGTGAGTATACAGCTTGTATAACAGTGTAAATGTGCTGTCCCCTCAAAATAACGCAACACACAGCCATTAATGTCTAAACTGCTGGCAACAAAAGTGAGTACAACCCTAAGTGATAATATCCAAATGGGGCCTAAGTAGCCATTTTCCCTCCCTGGAGTCATGTGACTCGTTAGTGGTACGAGGTCTCAGGTGTGAAGGGGGAGCAGGTGTGTTAAATTTGGTGTTATCGCTCTCACTCTCTTTTACTAGTCACTGGAAGTTCAACATGGCACTTCATGGCAATGAACCCTCTGAGGATCTGAAAAAACGAATTGTTGCTCTACATAAAGATGGCCTAGGCTATTAGAATAGAATAGAATAGAATAGAATAGAATAGAATAGAATAGAATAGAATAGAATAGAATAGAATAGAATAGAATAGAATAGAATAGAATAGAACAGAACAGAATAACAGAGTTGGAAGGGACCTTGGAGGTCTTCTAGTCCAACCCACTGCTCAGGCAGGAAACCCTACACCACTTCAGACAAATGGTTATCCAACATCTTCTTAAAAACTTCCAGTATTGGAGCATTCACAACTTCTGGAGGCAAGCTGTTCCACTGATTAATTGTTCTAACTGTCAGCAAATTCCTCCTTAGTTCTAGGTTGCTTCTCTCCTTGATTAGTTTCCATCCATTGCTTCTTGTCCTGCCCTC
>QLTV01001700.1:468166-498015 GCA_003457575.1 Thermophis baileyi
CACGTGCCATAGGTTCGCCATCACGGGCCTAGGCCATCTTTATGTAGAGCAACAATTCGTTTTTTCATATCCTCAGAGAGTTCATTGCCATGAGGTGCCATGTTGAACTTCCAGTGATCAGTATGAGAGAGTGAGAGCGATAACACCAAATTTAACACACCTGTTCCCCCTTCACACCTGAGACATTGTACCACTAACGAGTCACATGACACCGGGGGGGGGGAACGGCTACTTGGGCCCCATTTGGACATCATCACTTAGGGGTGTACTCACTTTTGTTGCCAGCAGTTTAGACATTAATGGCTGTGTGTTGCGTTATTTTGAGGGGACAGCACATTTACACTGTTATACAAGCTGTATACTCACTACTTTACATTGTAGCCAAGTGTCATTTCTTCAGTGTTGTCATATTTACAAAATGTGAGGGGGTGTACTCACTTCTGTGACATACTGTACTTTGTATTTTTCAAATAAAACCATATTTAAAGAAAAAGAAGCAGAAGGTATATCAAATCAAAATGTGGTCTGGGTTATAGAAAACTCTTGTCCTTAATTTTTTTCCTCAGCCTTTGTATCTTTAACTTTCGGAGCAATAGCAATAGCACTTCATGGTGCTTTATAGCATTCTCTAAGAGGTTTACAGAGTTATCATATTGCCTCCAACAATCTGGGTCCTCGTTTTACCAATCTCAGAAGGATGGAAGGCTGAGTCAAACTAGAGCCAGTCAGGATTGAACTTCTGGCTGTGAGCAGAGTTAGCCTGCAATACTTCATTCTAAGCACTGTGCTACCATGGCTCTTGGCAGCAGAAACTTTGCTTTGGCCTTGCAGAACAAGATGACAGACACTTTAAATATTTAAGTATTAATATAGTTTGAAGAGCCAAAAGAACACACACACACACACACACGTATATATTTAATAAAGTTAATCTTTTGGCCATCTAAGTTGCAATCTAATACTAACATTGAGATTTCACTGTTAAAGTAATAAACCACATTTCACTCCATTTTCAGTATAAAATGTTTGTAAATCAAGTTTAGACATCTACACTATTTTTCTATCTTTAATAACGCTGAGATTTTTTTCGGGCTTTTCATCACTTCTCTCCAGTCCCATCAAATGTTCTCTGTTTTTCTTTAGACCAGTTGCTCTCAAAAATCTTATGGCTTAGGGCTAAGTTATGACTGCAGAACTACTTTTACTTCTATTTACTATTACTTCTGCTTGTCCCACAAGATCTGTAAGGGTGGGCATGCTCTGAACCCTTATATTAAACCAGGGGTGTTAAACTCAAGGCCCGGGGCATGGATGCGGCCTGTGGGGTGCTTAGATCTGGCCCGCAGGGCTGCTCTGGAAATAGCAAAGGACTGGCCCGCGGTGCCTCTGCCTGTGAAAATGGAGCTCAGGAGGGCTGCGCATGGCCCTCCCAAGCTTCGTTTTTGCTGGCAGAGGGCTGCAGGAGGCTATTGCAGCTGAAAACAGAGCCCGGGAGGGCTGCACTCGGCTCTCCCGGGCTCCGTTTTCACTTGCAGAGGGCTGCAGGAGGATCCCTCCAGCCCCGCCAGGGCCATCACAGGTGCTCCTGACACGAGTGACCACGAGCTGGCCATGCCCACCCCAGCCATGCCCCCCTGCCTCCCCGAGGTCAAACACAACCCTGATGCGGCCCTCAATGAAATAGAGTATGACACCCCTGTATTAAACCATGCCATCTAATGGGAACCTTGAAAGCATGCTGTCTCTGTTGCAGCCCCTATCGTATGGAATAGCTATCATTCCTACCCCTGAGATTCAGATGTCAGCAATCAGCTGGCCATACATAAAGTATTAAAGAACTGGCTTTCCCCATTTAGCATTAGCCCAAGTTATGGAGCAGGTCCATCTTGGTGTGATGATTACATGTTTTGGGAATACTCTATTTTCAATGTATTGTGCAACCCAGAGTCACATGTCTATTGGGCACTCATATACATAATCAATTTATACGTTCAGATTGTCCCTTGACTGGTATTAACTATGTGAAATTGGGAATATCAATGTCAACTAAGTATCTTATGAACGTCAGTTTAATCATAGCAAAAACTCATAAAGAGTTCATATTAAAATGAAGATCTTTTGTCTTCTCTGCTACATCCCAAAGAAGATTGTCAGATATGTTTAATAATGCTGAGCACCGTATAGAGTCCCTTTTTCCTCCCCCCATGTATTATGGTCCCCATTCCCCTCCCATCCCCGATCGTGTAATTTTCATCAGGGAAGAATTTCTTTTGCCAAAATTGTTACATTGAAAAAACATTTCTTTTAATTTACAAGATGAGTTTTAAACTAGAAAAAGGTTACGAGAAATATGTTGTTTCTTTTGAGAAAATAATGCTTAAAAGAAGATTAACTATAGCGAAGTTAGTTGTGGTTTCATATGATCACCATTCATATTCATGTAGTTTGCTTTCATGATTTGTTGGTTTAAAAAAAATGGAGCTTTCTATGGAAGAGGGTTTTGTAGAATAGAAAACTGCAGTGTTTTAACTTAATGTTTTGCCTTTTGATTGATGCTTCTGTCATGGGTTAATCCTTAACACAAATAAATGTCAGAGTGGGAGCAAGTTCTGTTGTCCTGCCAGACGTTACTGAAGAGCAACACCTCTCGTCTTCCAGACACCAACATCTATCAGCTAAAATTACTTGACCTTGCCATGGATGCCTGCATAAACCTGGGCCTTTGGGAAGAAGCTCTGCATTATGGTAACCGAACTTTGGAGCCCTACAGGTGAGAACTAGCGTTACTGTGATTTATTGCAAGGGTCTGTTTCCACCCAAGATGGTGAGACACAGTGTATAATTTCTGAGTTGGGTTGATACAAGAAGGTGATAGTTTTTCCCATGGAAGCTGCAAGAAACTACTTTGCAGATATAATAAGGCAATTTGTACAGATACCTTTTTCATTCTGAAAACAGAGAATAAATTATTTTACAGGCGTAGGGCAAAAGAAACTGTTTTATATTTATTGACAATTATGTTATACAGAGTAAGAAAACCAATTTCTTTTCACCACCACCCCCAGGCCCCCCAAGTTCCTTGATCATCACAGCATCGTAGGTTTTTTGCTCTGTAGGGTTTTTTTTCTTTATCCATTCAGCTCTTCAGCTACTTGTATCGATTTATATGCAAATGTACACCAGTCTTAAGGAATTGGCATTTTCTCTGGCTCTTTACATACACATAGGATAGGAATTACCACTCTGATAAAGAGAGGAAACAATGAAGTTATTTGCAAGTAGTTTTCACATACTCATCATTCTTTGATGTAAGTTTAGCTGATCAATAAGTAATGATGTCCTCTTTCTCATTGGCACATCCAACTTTCCAACTGGACAAAATATTTTGTGGACAAAAAATGATTGAACAATAGACTTGCCATTTCAACTTTTCCTGAGGCTAAAATCCACCATACTTGAAATGGGAAGACTGGTTATTCTTTTTATGACATACATTTCCTTGGAAAGTTCTGGAATGTTTTGCACTAATTTTACTTTTCAAAACCTCCCAGGTACCTGTTAAGAGAATAGCATTGTGTCTTCGGTGACTCCTTTTTTTCCTTTTGGTGTCCATGTTTTTAACCTGTCACTAATTAATTTTGATTCTCAGAGTTTGAACAAAAAAGAGCTTCTTCCTTTGAAACAGAGAATAGTTATAGATGCTGTAGCTGCAAGGGCGAAAGAGCAGGGTGATCAAAGAAGATCTCTAACTTTGTATTCTTTCTATGTTTCTTTGGGTCACAGAAATACAGTTTTTAAAAAAGAAAATAATGATGGACAGCCTCAGTAATAGTATCTTCAAATACTAGTGGCATTATATCTCTTCTTATCTATTTACACAATGAAAACAGGCACTTCTTACCATTCAGTGGAACTTGGTTGTGATAAAGGAGCATTTCACAGAGTGAATTTTAATTGCTTTTCTGTTTCCACTGATCTTAGTCATGTGCTTTCATTTTTTATTACAGACCCATATTTTATTGAATATTCAAGTTCTAGAAAATTGCTTTAAATGTATGAATGTACTGTATTATTTGGATCCTTTTAAATTTAATTTCAGGTACTTATTACTTATGAAGGACAATGATATAAAAATCTCAATCCTCTAGAGTCTAGACCAGCGGTGTCAAACTGGCGGCCCGCGGGCCGGATGTGTCACACACAGGCCACGCCCACCCCAGCTCCACGAATGGGAAAAACATTGCGAAACGTCACGTGACAGCAACGTGATGCAGCGAGTTTGACACCCGTAGTCTAGACAGATGAAGATTGCACTGTTTAAAATACTAATTTAACCAAACAATGGGTCAATGGCAAAATTGCCCCTTAGGCACTTAACAAGTAAAAATGAAACACAGTCTGATTTGTCAACAAAACTGCATTATGCAATTAAACAAATTGTTAGTAATTTCTGAATTTCAAAATATTGGCCTTCATAATCATTTTATTGAAAGATACTTTATTATTTAAACATCCATAAAAAGTATGCCTCATATTTTCATTGTTTTCATTGTTGTTTTAAGTAAACCATGCTTTTCTACAAAATTGGTGAAAATAATGTGATAGTCCTGCTAGGCAGAATCCTCTCAAGTTTAACGGTCTGTTTCTGTGGCCAATAATTAGGATCCAGTGGAGGATCCAAAGCAGCAGATGAATGTTCCCAATTGGAAAAGCATTGTCTCTAGACATCCTGCCAAGAGTTATCGATAGGTTTTTTCTCCATAATTTTCTCTAATCTCTCTCATCAAAACATAACCTTTCTGTTTTAATTACTTGCTATACCTTTTCAGCTATGATTCTATAACATTCAAAAATTGGTCAGAAATACCATATAGGTACAAAAGAGTTGCAGCAGAAAGCAATTATAAGTTTATCAAATCATTTCTCCGCTTTTTTTTCTTGTGTGTCATACTTATTATAGCCAAGTTGTTGCCCTTGGTCCTGTTGTTGTTCCCCCACAGCAGAGATACATACAATTGTATCTTCTTCATCTACGGTTGCTGGCTTGCAAAGGCTCTCGACCACTCTTCTATCTTGAACTGGGCGTCGTAGTCTTTCCATGTGCAAAAGCATTTTCTGAGGAGAGACATTTTCAGTTTGAGGTCTTGTTATTTGAAGGTGTGTTTTTTTTACCTTCAATGCTTCACTACAAGCTTTGACGCTCCTGACAAAAAGTCTTCTGTTTCTCATTACAAGAAGTTGTGCCTGAAGCAGCAGGATACCAAATCCTATGGAATCTGTTGGGCTGCATTGAATTTCTCCAGTTGAATCAATCTACTGCTTGACTGCTTCCACAGTTCCATTACAGTTATCTATTTTCCTTTTCTCAATTCTGAGGGAAAAGAAATATTCATATTGTTACCTGCAGGGAATAACCTGAAAAACAAGCCATCCATACAAATCGGAGGTGGTAGGGCTTCCTTTAAAGGGGTTTAAAGTATTGGACTAAAACCATTTTAACTTCAGGGATTGTATTTACTGTGAGTATTTCCATTAAGTGATCAGTGGGGTGCATTTCCACTATAGTGTGCTAAGTGCAGTTTTTGAACTTATGTTTTCATTGCAGACATTGCTGGGCTTTCAGTATTTATTTAAAGGCCATGCTAAGCTATCACTCAGGTAAATGTAATGATGGACTTTGTGGTGTAGATTCACACTACAATGCACTGGCAAATTGATTACCAATATAACTTGGTCCAGAAGATTAAGAGTTCTTTGTAGTAGTTCAAAACCTAGAATTCCAGTTGCATGAAGCATACTAAAAGGAAGCCCTGTAGAATTTAGAAATGGGGGGGGGGGAATTGCATTGATTTTCACCACAGTGATGTGGCTGATCATGAGTAGTGGAAATATTGAGATTTATTCCTTATAAAGCTGTTTATTATGAGGTCCTCTTATATTTTGGCTGTTATCCACAAACTAACATAGTCAACCCAAGCCTGTAGAATATCTCTTTTAATCTAGAGGGAGAAAAAATAATAATTTTGTGTTCTCAGATATTTTGCCACCATATTGGAATTATCGAGAACTCATTTATATTCATAGGAAGATAAAAAAGAACAGGTTTTACACAATTAACCTGATCGGATCCTGATCACGCACAATCATCCATACTGGGACTGATAGCAAGAAAGTCCACAGCATTTATCCTATTCTTTTGAGGCTTGAAACACCCTATTTGAGTAAATTATATACACAACAGAATACATTTGGAGACTCTATACAAAACCAGTGTATATTCAGCAAGTTGTGCATACAAAATTATATTAGGATTAGTTATATTGAATGTATATATTTTAGGAGAGCAATCCAGTTTTGAAGGGCAGCATAAGATTCAGGGCATATGAAACATATGGTGCTGGACTTACGTGCTTGCCTTCCACATCTGCCACATGAACCTGGAAAAATATGTGTGTGGTTTAAGGTTTTTCCACAAATGCTGTGCATATGTCCAAATAATATTCCAAGCTCAACAAGATTTCTAATGCAGTAAGTGGGTATTTCTAGTTCCTGTTAATTGAAATTGCTGGAAAGGAATTATTTGTGAATATTAAAATGCCAAACATGATAGAAAAGGTAAATCCTGTGCTTGAAATGATGTATTAATTAAAACTGTTTTTCAACAGAGCTGCACGGGTTACCAATAGGTTTCCAGGTGCAATTCAATATGCTGGTGGTTATCTATTAAGTCCTAGTTGGAACAGAGGCTGGATATTTGTGCGATGCAATCAATAAACAGTTCAAACCTAAAAGAGAAGCAAAAGGCTTGGGAAAATATAAAACAGACAAACTTAATTTTGTTTAAAATAATTTTCTTTATTTTTTTTTATTATAAATAAAATTTACAAAAAGAATCAAAACAATGCAAGCTTTTATTACTCTGATTTCTCTTTAGGTCATATAAATCTTTCAACTTACTGAAAAGAATAGAAAACCCTTATTCTTAAATAATTACCATATTTGAATCTGTATCTTTGTCATGATAACCATACAGGTCGTCCTTGACTTACGGCCACAATTTAGCCCATAATTTCCATTGCTAAGCGAGGCAGTTGTTAAGTGAGGCATGCCCCATTTTATGACTTTTTGCCATGGTTGTTAAGCGAATCACTACAGTTATTAAGTGAATCATGTGGTTGTGAAATGAATCTGGCTTCCCCATTGACTTTGCTTGTCAGAAGGTGGGAAGGTGGTTGTTGTTGTTGTCAGTTGCCAAGCACCTGAAGTTTGATCATGTGACTGTGGGGATGCTGCAATGGTCATAAGTGTGAGGACTGGTCATAAGACACTTTTTCAGTGCCATTGTAACTTAGAACAGTCATTAAACAAATGGTTATAAGTCAAGCACTACCTATATCTGCTTGTGCAGAAGTAGAGCTTAGTACGATTTGTGATGTTAATTTAAACAAATGTCAGATATTGTGACAGGGAATTGAGGAGCTTTTGTGGATAGTTGAATAAAACATTCAGTATTAAGTGGTATTTTGGCCACATGGAAATGTTTCACATCAACTAAATCTGTTGCAAAATAAATAAAAGGCAAAGGAAATTGTTCCTAAGAGTAAATGAAAGAGAAAGTACTCTTCTTGCTTGGGATTTGCAGAATCTATTTCTTATTTATAGTCTGCAGAGAAAATGTACAACTCATTAAATGCTAGAATGAGCACCATACTAGAGTGGGAAGATGCTATAGGATCTCATCTCACAAGTTACACAATGAAAAATATGTGTCAAAAATACTTCTTATGAGAAAACATGTTTTGAATTCACCAAAACAGATTTTGAACTGAGCTAAATGAAGAATGGATGTGTTACTATCCTAGAAGACACTGATCTTTTTATAGAGCTAGGTTTTAAGCATACGCTTAAAATCCCATTTTCAGTCTCTGACATCTCCAGCTAAAAGATCTTGGTAGAATAGTTGGAGAGGAAAATACTCCTCTGTCATCTGCTGACAGCTAGAATAAATGATACAGCAGTAGATGGTAGCTTCTCCTGTGAATGGAAATTGGCGTGCTACCCATAATTTAATTCTGGAGTTCTCTTTGTTCTTTCTCCCATTTGTGAACAAAGCCATAATTATGAGAAATAATTCTTGAAATGTTCATTTTCATCACTTCATCTCCCATTTGCTTTTCCGCCTCATGGGAGAGGTCCCAGAATATTTGGAGAATCCAACTTGTCTAAAAGCCTGGCTGCCAATAGGTAGAGAAATAAATTGTACTCTTAATAGTAATAAGCTTTTCTGATAGCAGGAGATCCCATTATAACTGAAACAAGTATCAATGCAATAAAATCAATTCTAAAACAGAGAGCAAAACTGTTGCATCCTGTTTTACCCCAGGGTTTCATTGCATAAAGCAGCGGTTCTCAACCTGGGTCGCGACCCCTTTGGGGGTCGAACGACCCTTTCACAGGGGTCGGCTAAGACCATCGGAAAACACATATTTCCGATGGTCTTAGGAACCGAGACACCGCTCCTCTATCCGTCCACATACGAGTACCTGGGGACGGTGCGACGCATGGGTGGCCCTCGAATGCGCAGGTGCCGACGCTAGCCTGCCATCTTGGTGCCACGGCCCCTTTGTCACCTCGCTTCTTGCCTGGCAATGCGCACGCGCGGGGAGGGGGTGGGGAGGAGAGGGGGTCACGGCGGTGGGGCGGGGGTCGCGGCATTAGGAAGGTTGAGAACCACTGGCATAAAGCCTGAGGCCTTTCAAATCACATGTCATTTTTAGGTCATTTTATAAAAGGCCAGGGCTGCCCACCTCTCTTTCTGCAGAAGCCGCTGCTTTTTTCAGTCAACTTTTAAACTGCACAGCAGTGCTGCCCAATTGGCGTTTTAGGATGGAGAGCATGTGATATCTTTAAGAAGATAATATCCTGCCAACATAACCTTGTGCTTATCTCTACCCTGTCTGGATTCTGAATGACCGGTCTGCATAGTCTCTCTGTGGCATGTCTGCCTTCTAGGTAACATTCCCAGGTTTGGACCGATACCAAGAAGAGAAGAGTTGCTATAAATGGCTATAAAGGCACACAAGTATTGCCCTGTTATTCTCCACCTGCATAGCCAAAATCTTTCAATTTGTTTGATATATGTTGAGAACCAATAATTATCTCAGTGTGATTGACATATCATATTAAAGTGAATTATGTTCCTAAAAGCTCAGTGTTGCATTTACAGAAGAGCATAAGGCCCACCGAAAGGAAGCCCACTGTTGTTATGCTATTTGACATACTTATTCAGTACCTTTTTGTAGTGATATGTTAAACAATATGAAAAATACACAACTATATTCCTTGGTAAACACTGGGTTCTTGAAATCAACTTCCCTGGGTCAGTTCTTAAAAATGGCTCAGAAATGAGAAGAACAGCAGGTCCCAGTGTTCTATTTTTCTTAACAATGTTCTCATTGTGAGAAGAAAAGCTGACACTTCTCACTGTGTTTAAATGTTCTTGTGTGTTCTTGTCCTTTTAAAACAACTGACTGGAATTAAAGTAGACCTCAAGCCCTGTATTTTGTGAATTTCCAGATCTATTCCCTCCTTACTTATTTGGTCCATTAGCAGCAGACCTTGTTTATATCAGATTTACAAAAGAGGCTCATGGCAGCGCTGGTGACAGTTATGTTTTATACAGAGATACCTTCATCTGATACCAAAGTGAAGTTAAGGCATTGTTTCTGTACAATAACATTGCCCAAACTTGCGATGAAGTGGTTACTGAGTTCCATTTCCTTATAAGAACATGTGTAAGAACCAAAGAATGTATACCTCAAGTGAACTAAGCATTAATCTGTCAGCAGCCTAAGTGTGTTTAGGATAGGGCAGTGGAAATATGCAAAAGGGTGACACTGAGTATATTTTCTGAGAAGCATTTAGGAGCAGATGGAAGTTGTAAGGAGACTGATTCATCAAAGTATTTAGTGTACATCTCTTTCATTACTTGAATCTTTCTTTGTATGTGCTTAAACATGAGCACACAATTGTGGATCTGAAATAAAGCAAAAGTAACTAGTTCTAGAAAAGGATTAGTTTGTGTGCTTAAGCAGGGTTACAATAATTGTTTTCTTATAAAATATTTTCTTCCCTTTCTTGAAATAAAAATCAGTTCTAAAGGGCTTAAGAAATCATGTTTTAGAAAGATGAGATTTTAAAATTGAAGTGCACCCTTTTGCACGCATGAATCTTCATCAGTAAATAAATAAACCATATCTAATTCAGTATAATTTAATAGTTAATTTTGTATGAAAGATTTTGGGGAAATGTAAGATTTTAAAAAAAATGCCTAGCTTAAATTCTTCCCATACAGTTATGTCATGGGATCTACATTGAAGAAAAGGGTAATATCCATGACAGTATGGAAATTTTCATTATAATTCTGCTTCAGTCTCATAGTCGAAGAGCAAAACCTAGGAAGGATAACATAGGAGTTCTTTGTTGAGGTAAAAGAATAAAAATAATTAAATAGAGTTTGGAGGACAGTCTCATATGACTGTATGAAATTTTAAAAAAACATTGTAGGTGCCCAATATTTTTAAAACTAGTCACAACTTTTCATTTGTTAATCTCTCATCAAGACTTCATTTGGAATAGGCCTGTTCCTTGCCTTCTGAACATCGTGTTCTCTTTTTCTCTTGTTCTCTGTTATAATTTGGATATTATAACTAATTGTTTAGATATTTCAGAATGTGAAAATGAAACTTACGTCAGATGAGGTGCTAAGCTATAGCAGGAACACATAACTTTCATCAGCTTGTGGGCCATGCCAGGTTTTACAGAGCATGGTTAGGGCTAACTCCAGAGGGAGTGAACCTGTGGCCATTTTTTAACAGGTATTGCTACTTTTATTTATTTTATTGCAATATTGGGTTGTTTTAATTTTAATTTATTTCTTTGGAGGGTAATACTATTTTTGTTAAATCCCTGCAATTTTGTTTTCCATAAAACAATGGAATATAAGGATTGTCATCCAGTTCAAATACCTCCTGCAATGGGGAATCCACCCCTCCAAAGGAAATCTTTCCCACTACTCAACAGCTCAGAGCAGAGCTTCCATCTGCTGATTTAAAAATGCTGCAGTTTTTGCTTTCTTTTGGAAGAGAATGTTTGAAAGAATGGATCATTCCAAGAAAAACCCAAACTGGCAAGAAAAGTGGGAAATAAAGCAGAGGGGAGGAGAATGGGTAGTTAAGGAGACAACAGAGGCAGCAAATAAATCAGGATGTCCCAAGATCAAAGCATATCAAGAATAGGAAATAAGGTAAGATAAAATAGTTTAGTTGAGGAGACTCGGAGGAGCAGCTTCCATAGGAAAGACAAAAGACAAAACCCTCCACCTAGAAACTAACAACCTACTTTCTAACAAACAATTTGGTTTCAGGAAAAAATTATCCTGTAATCTGCAACTCCTACACTGCAAAAACATATGGACTACACAACTCGATCAGGGTAAAGCAATAGACGCAATTTACATAGACTTTTATAAAGCCTTTGATTCAGTGGCACACGACAAACTACTTCTGAAACTAAAATCTTATGGCATCTCTGGACCCCTACATGATTGGATAACTGCGTTCCTGTCAAACAGACAACAAGTGGTTAAAATAGAGAGACCCTCATTCTGTCAAGGATCTTGGAGTACTCATATCTAATGATCTAAGTGCCAAAGCCCACTGTAACAACATTGCCAAAAAGGCACTAAGAGTAGTCAACTTAATCCTGCGTAGCTTCTTCTCTGGCAACATTACACTGCTAACTAGAGCATACAAAACGTTCGCTAGACCAATTCTCGAATACAGCTCACCTGTCTGGAACCCGCACTGCATATCGGACATTAATACAATTGAGAGAATCCAAAAATATTTCACGAGAAGAGTCTTCCACTCCTCCACTCGCAACAGAATACCTTATTCCACAAGACTTGAAATTTTGGGCTTAGACAACTTAGAACTACGTCTGAAGAAAATAAGACTTCAGCAACAGAGTGATCACTGCCTGGAATTCACTACCTGTCTCTGTGGTTTCTTCCCCAAACTCAAAAAACTTTAACCTTAGACTGTCTACTGTCGACCTCACCCCATTCCTAAGAGGTCTGTAAGGGGCGTGCATAAGCGCACCAGCGTGCCTACCGTCCCTGTCCTACTGTCCTGTTGTCCTCATCTATCTGTATTCACTTTGATTATGTTTATGTTTATACCTATACCTGCTATCTTGTACATGTTTGACAAACAAATAAATAAATAAGTGAGGGGAAAGCATTGTGGAGAAGTAGAAAGGGGTGGGGAAATTGGAGGACTGTGAGTTTGGAACCATCAACAAGGATTGGGAGTGTTACAGATCATCCTAGATATTTTTGCATTCCTGTCTCAAAGAAGCTGATGGATACAAACAAAGTAGGGAACAATGTCTATGGCAGGAGTGTCAAACTCAAGGCCCGGGGGCCGCATCCAGCTCATGGGGTACTTAGATCTGGCCCGCGGGACTGCCCTGGAAACAGTGAAGGACTGGCTCGCGGTGCTTCTGCCAGTGAAAATGGGCTCCCAAGCTTCATTTTCAGCTGCCAGGGCCTCCTGCAACCCTCTGCCAGTGAAAACGGAGCTCCATTTTCACTGGCAGAGGGTTGCAGGATCCCCTGGCAGCTGAAAACAGAGCTCAGGAGCCTGTTTTCGCTGGCAGAGCGCTCGGGCCACCACAGGTGCCCCCGACAGGAGTGACGCCAAACTGGCCACGCCCACCCCAACCCCCCGAGGTCAAACACAACCCTGATGTGGCCCTCAATGAAATCGAGTTTGACACCCCTGGTCTATGGAGATTCTCAGTCCTCCAGGTCATGCAGAACTGAAGACGTTTTTCATGGAGGAGAAGCAAAATGTTTTCAAGGAAAAAACCAAGAAAGTTTGGTTGCCTTTTGAACAGCACCTTTGGGACAAAGGGAACATGTGTAGAGCATGGCTTCAGGGTTTTTTCAATCCTTTTACCAGCATTGACCATATGTTTGTGTGTATGTGTATAGTAGGAAGCAGGGGATGGGCTGAACACAGTCTGCTCTGGCCCTGGGTCACATGGCTAAGAGCAGAGGGTTTTGCTTAGAATGAAATTATCACCACTATCTCCCACAGGGGTGAATTTGGAAACTTTAGTTGCAGTGTATTTTTCCAAAGCTCCTGGATTTAGCAATAGCAATAGCACTTAGACCAGCGGTTCTCAACCTGTGGGTCGCGACCCCTTTGGGGGTCGAACGACCATTTCACAGGGGTCGCCGCACGCGTTAGCCCGCCATTTTGGTGCCACCGTCACTGCAGGAGTGAAAAGGTCCCGGTTCGGCCGTGCCTGCGGGTCGCCGGACAGCTGGTAGCCCGGACGCCGCCATTTGGGTTCTTCTACCCTCTGCACATGCGCAGAATGCTTTGCGCATGCGCAGAGGGTAGAAGAACCCAAATGGCGGCGTCCGGGCGAAGTCTCCCACTTCCGATGCTATCAGCTGTGGGGGCAGGGGTAGCATGGGGGGGTCATGCACGCATGCGCAGGCCCCCCCCACATTGCATTATGGGTGCCGGCATGCACGTGCTTTCGGCACACGACAAAAAAGTTGAGAACCACTGACTTAGACTTATATACCGCTTCATAGTGCTTTACGGCCCTCTCTAAGCGGTTTACAGAGTTAGCATATTGCCCCCAACAATCTGGGTCCTCATTTTACCCACCTCAGAAGGATGGAAGGCTGAGTCAACCTTGAGCCGGTGAGATTTGAACCGCCGAACTGCAGCTAGCAGTCAGCTGAAGTAGCCTGCAGTGCTGCACTCTAACCACTGCGCCACCTCGGCTCTTTGATCTGGTCCATTTTCAAACTCCATCTTTGTTTTGCCAGCTTCTCCCCAAACAGCAAATGTGGTTTTGTTATCTTCAATTTACAGAGAGTTGTTCTGCCAAGCAACAGATAGACAGACAATCCTGGGCCTCTTTACAAAATCCCTTTGGGTTGAAAAGAATAAAATTGTATGCAAGAAGGGTGAGGACTTCCATATACATTTGAATATGCCTTAAAATAGTATGTTGCTCCACATCCTGTCAGTGTCAGACTTAATACTTTGGCTTAGAAGTAAATCACAGACCTTAAGATACTTAACTTTTAATTCACCTATTGTGACTAGACTGGCAGAAGAATCCCAGGTGCATCTTGGTTTTATTTTTATTTTTTTATTAGTAGAGTATCTATTCCAAGCAAGGATGAAGCCTTAACATGACAGTTGATTGCTCACTCTGCCCCAGCCTTTAAACTTTTATGCTGCTTTCAATGTAATAGGTGCTTGGCAGTTTGTTTTGGGGTCTTGTGGACCATGTTTAAATAACAGTCCTCTCTAGCTTGGGAACTGCCTGTCCACACCTCATCTGCTTCAGCTTTAACAAACAGAATCACATTCGTGAGATGAGCAGCTATATAAATTTGATAAATCAGTATAATTAAGCATATTAGCTAGTACTCTACATCATTATGGTATATTAGTTATAGTATTGGACTAGACCTGGGGAGTTTTAGCTTCAGATTACCTGAATGGAGTTTATTGAAAAATGGTAATTTTGCATCTGTCATAATCTTTTTTAACTTCATTAGAGGGCTGTTGAGGGGATAATACGGACTAGAAGAAAAATTGTGTACAGTGCCTTGATCTCTGGAGGAAATGTGAAGTATAAATTCCACATAACTGTAAATAAAGATGTGAAAGAAATATTGCATTAAATATTCAGTATTTGTTATTATAAACTCTGGTAAACAGTCAATATATTCAAGAAATGTACTTAATCAACTTTCTGTAATAAACAGTGCATCAGTCTTACATATTCCACCCATGAAGAAGCAGGAAAGCAACCCCCAGCATATGCTCACAATCTATAATATAATTTTGACACTTAAGTCATTGAGCTAATGTTAATAGTGCCCCCTTTCTGACCAGTCCTGAACTTAGAAAAGAAAAAGAGAGAAAGGAACAACCCCCCACCCCCCATCTCATCTAATAATGGTAATAAAATATAATCCTGTCAAGAAAATGTTCTAGGGATAAGAAAATAGGTGTTTGGTTTTTTTTTAAAAAAAATCAACTTGCTTATCTGTACAGGCAAGAAAAATGTTACACTGGCTGGATAAAACAAAAAGAGGTGAATAATTAAACATTTTCTACAACTATCTATATACAGTAGTTTTCTGCTGACCACAGGGTAGAATGACAGCTATAATTGATGTTTCAATTCATCTGCAATTACTAACCTTTGGATTACATCCTTCCAAGGGTCTTTCTTTGTGAACAACCTCTGGCTTTCCGTCTAGCATACCAATGGAGTAGGATCCTGGGAGTTAGTTGTTCAATAATACCTGGAGGGCTATAGGTCCCCTGCATCAGCCCCAGACAATCATCTTCAAGCAATTAGCAGATGACCTAGTGACATGTGATTTATTAGAAAAATATCTGCATTTCTCAGGTTTCTTACTTTGCTGCTTTGAGCTGATAGTTTTCCAATATTGTGTAAAACAACTTATTCAGTAAACATGTTCTACAGCAGATAGATGTTTAAAATTGGGCAGCCAGCGGCATCTCTCAAGAGAACTGTTTCTCTTCTTTACATTTAATTTTGCTTTTGGTAAGCCACAGAGGTCCCCGGTGTAACATCCATAACTACGCCAACATATATAAACATTGGCTAAAGAAATCTACTGTATGGGAATTTTTATGAACATTGCTGCCTTAAAAATATCAAAGACTATGGTGCCTAAAAGGCAGTGTTTGCTCTAGCACCATTCTTTCTTTCATGGCCTTTAGGCTTGGTAACACATCCATCCCTCATGAACCCAAATGTGAATAGTTCCTTGGACAGACTTGGAACTTTATGACTCCCTTATTGTATACACAGCATTATCCAAAAGAACATGAAAACCAGCTCTCACTATCAGAAGGAATCTAGTAGAATCTTTCTGACACACTTTATTAAAAGGCATAAAATTTTGTGAATTACAGCTCACTTCATCAAATGCATGGAGTGGTTAAACTGATACAAGAATGAGACATGGAGGGAAGAACAGGACAGGGGAAAGGAAAGGAAAGGAAAGGAAAGGAAAGGAAAGGAAAGGAAAGGAAAGGAAAGGAAAGGAAAGGAAAGGAAAGGAAATCCCATTCATAATACCTGATTATTTTTGCAGTCCTTGCTTTCATTTGTCCTTATACTGTTTCATGCAGTTCCTTTTGTTCAAAACTCACTCTTTTGGGGGATCTCATTAACTCAATCTAACACAACTTTCTTAGATTTTTCCTTCATTTCTACTTACTCATTTTTCTTCTGTCACTTTATTTTGAGATGTTAAAAATCTACTGTTTGTGTTGAGATTTCCTAAGATAGCCTTTTGATGGAGTATGAGTTGAACCATCTTTTACTCAATTGTGCTGATAAAGTGTTTTGTTTTGTTTTTGCTTCGAAACAGCTACTTTAAAATCTGTAATAGAGTGTCCTGGGAGGCTAAAATGGTCTGTGATTACCTTACCTTTGTTTTGTGTCCATTAATTCATTTGCACAAAAACTAACTGGTTATTCCAATGTAGGGTCCATAGGA
The DNA here is from genome assembly GCA_003457575.1 of Thermophis baileyi. NCBI lineage: Eukaryota > Metazoa > Chordata > Lepidosauria > Squamata > Dipsadidae > Thermophis > Thermophis baileyi. The sequence continues at coordinate 484,809 of QLTV01001700.1, forward strand.
GCATTGCTGGCTGAAGACGCCATATATCACATTGGAGGAAGAGTGTGGAGAGGCTATTCTAATTTTACATGTAAAGTTGTTGAAGTTTGTGATGATGCTGTTGGTAAACCTCTGGGGGCAAAGCAAACATCTGTGTTTGTTGCAGGACCTGGTTCTCATATTAGCACAATTATTTTGTTTATTTCTTTTGCTAGTGAGAATCTGCTTCAGGTTGGGTGGTTGTCTATGCAAGCATGATGAGCCTCTCACCCAGTGTCTAAGAAAGTGCAGTATTGTTGTCCAGTATGGGTTGTAGCTTATTAATAATGTCTTTGAGTGGTTTGAGCTATGAGCTGTAGATGACAACCAGTTTTGTTTTGCTGTGGTACTACCAGACTCCTAATTTTCTGCTAGCATAAACTAACATGGATTTTCTCCTAAAATAGCTTTCATTATATATTTTCCTTTTTCACAACTGTTCTTAATAAATATGTGCAACTAATTTTACAAAAATAATTTTAAACATTTGCATTATCTAATGCGGTAATATTTCATTGTTTTTCTATTCCCCCCCCCAAAAAGGATAGAATCATTTATTAAGAGCTGTTTTTCCCCCCTCCTCTGAATCTGAATCTAAGTGACAAAAGCAGTACTAAAAAGAAAAGTATAAACCAATAAACTTCTATGAGTAATAAAAAGGTAATACTAAACAACAGTTGTTTCAACAGGACAGACTAACACTGTATGTAACAGAAGAAATGTTTAATGTTATTGTTTCTGTCTTGTCTGGGCAGCTATGTTTTTAACAGTGTTTTTAAAGTACATATTTGAAATATTGTAAGCTGCCCAGAACCTTTTCAGAATCAGACAGTGCTAAAAATCCAACAAACAAATAATCAGATTTTTTTTTCTCAAATTCAGTAAGCCCTCAAAGTTCTCTGAAATGATTACAGCTGGTTTGTTCATTATGTAATAATAGAAAGCTAATAATATTTATTTCAGTCAGGAATTCATTTCAAAGTTTTTGTGTTACTAGAAAAAAAAATTATTACCTGCCAACAATCTCAAAAGTCAAAAAGATCAAAGCAAGACTTATGGGGAAAAAGTTTATGGGAGATCTTACTTTCTCATCTTATTTATTCATTTATAGGTGATTTATAGCCTGCTTTTGTACTCTACTGAGTAGTCATCGCAATTTGGCTTCCATTCTTGATAATCCCAGAAGACTCTTAAGGAATATATAATGCTGATTATTTAGGGCAGAAATGAGAGATCTACTGTCAGTATCTTTCTGAACTAGTTAGTTAGTTAGTTGAATTTATTAACTGCCTTACTCCAAAGGACTTTGGGCAGCATAGAAAACTGGAAAATCCATAAAAATGGACAGAACATCAAACCAAACAGACAGCCTGACTAAAATAATCAGACACAATTACAAGTTTTAGCATTGGCCATCCTGTGTAGAAATGCTTGGAACTGAAGTTTAGCAATCTCTAAATCCCTGATTTAGATTTTTGATGAAAGAAATGCAAACTTCTTGAACTGAGTGTGGTTGTTAACTTTGAGCTAATAAAACTCTTTTAAATTTGGATCATACAATTACTGTGAATAGGTCTAATTAACACCATATTTTGCTGTTGTGCTGTAATTTCTAATGTAAGAATTTTCCAAGACAAGCAAGCATTTCAACATGCTATTATAATCTCATCCATATGTGTCAAAGGCATTAATAATAATGAATTATTGACTCTGCATGTGTGTATGTGTGCAATTTTTAAAGGTGAAAACAACTACTAGTGTGAGAGTTTCACCTTGTGGTTCAGCTTTAATTACAGTGACATAGACCCACAGCTAACTCGTATGACTTTAATAATTAATAGAAATTACAATTTAATATTCAACAAGAGGGATTATATTCTGCCCATGATAAACTTAATGCTGCTGGTTTGGCTGTTGCATATACTGTAGAAGATTGTCTGGTTCTTTTGAAGATGTCTGAACTGAAGTTAGGATTTTTCCCATTGTAAATTGTTCATTCTTGCTGCTGCTGAGACTGTTTTGTCCATTTCTGCGGGGTTTAGCACAGAAATTCTTATAATAAAATGCAAGGGAAAGTGTTGTTTTGGTCAGTGTTGATATATTCAGTCAATCATCAGTAAGATTGCACCATTAATAAATTCCACGGTTCAGTGGAGCTTATTCTTAAAATAGCATGAACTGGAGACAGCGTCTTTAGTTTCATCAGTTTTTGGATTTTAATGTAGGATGGCTGTGGCATTAATGAAATAAAACAGGAGGATGTGATGCACTTGTGCTGGTTGATTGTTCCTACCACAGCCAGGAGATTAACACTCTCTTTGTGAACCCATCATTCCTTTATACCTCAGTGAACAGAATGACTTCTGCAGAGAGCCCTGTTCCTGTTTGTTCATTCACAGGCTGCCCACTTTGAACTTGTTAGGTCAGTAGCCTCACAGCTGTAAATCAGAGAGTGAAAGAGCTGCAAGCTTACTAGAGTGTGTTCAGAAGAAAGACTACTGCATGTGCAGTCAAACGTCCATCTCAATTGCTTTTGCATCTGAATGTCTCTCTAGTGTAGCTCCATGTCTGTGTAAATCTGCACAAGCAGAGCAGAATTTCGACTGATTTAAATAAACAACTGGTACAACTTTGATAGGTTGTTTCAAAGGAGAACTCGGGAATGTCACTGTGCGTGAGTTGGGCAGTCATATACATTTGTTTAATAAATAAATAAATAATAAAAAACTATTTCTTATTTTAGGCATGAAAACTTGTTTTATAAACTGATTTAATTAGAGTTACTGTATATCAAGTCTTATATGCCTGCACAAACTCATGTATAGTGATGGAAAGATGTAGAAATGAAGAATAATTGTTCAGTGTTATGACTATATATGTCATAGTTCTATGCACTTCATATTCATAGAACTATCACATAAATTGTCATGAAACTTATGATAATTTATATGGTATATGACAGAAAAAGAGCATGCGCAGAAGCGTCCCGGGCGGGTGGGCGGAGCCTCCCGCCGCCGCCGCCGCTACCGGTTCGCCGAACCGGGAGCAACCCACCGCTGAGATAGTCCTTGATTAACAACAATAATTGGGACTGGAACGTCATGTGATCACATTCCTTAGCAATGGCAGACCCCATTGCCATCATTAAGCAATGATCATAGGTTGTTAAGTGAGGACCTCCTTGCAATTCCTGCTAGCTTCCAATGAACAAAGTCAGTGGAGAAGCCAACAGGAAGCCGCAAGTCCCAGGTGGCTTACAAGCACACTGATGGGTGAGTAAGTGATTTTATTTTATTTTTATTTATTTGTTTGTCAAACATGTACAAGATAACAAGTATAGGTATGAACATAAACATGAACAAAGGAAGTAAATACAGATAAATGGGGACAGTAAGAGAGGGACGGTAGGCACATTGGTGCGCTTATGCACGCCCCCTTTACAGACCTCTTAAGAATGGGGTGAGGTTCACGATAGACAGTTTGAGATTGAAGCTGTGAGGGTTTGAGGCTGTAACAACAGAGTCGGGTAGAGCATTCCAGGCGTTGACCACTCTGTTGCTAAAGTCGTATTTTCTGCAATCGAGTTTGAAGCGGTTTACCTTGAGTTTGTATCGATTGTTTACTCGTGTATTATTGTGGTTGAAGCTGAAGAAGTCGTTGACAGGCAAGACGTTGTAGCAGACAATTTTGTGTACTATGCTTAGATTGGACCGCAGGCGGCGTAGTTCCAGATTGACCAAGCCCAAAATTTCAAGCCTGCTTCAACTTAGTGGGTAAAAGGCTGATACAGCGATGCCAGGGTGGCTGCTGCCAGGGTTGAGAGGACATTCAAGCAGCAACTATGGTGCCACAGAAGCACAGCTGGGCCAGAGGTGGGTGCTACTGGGGGCAGGAGTACATGCAAGCTTCAGGAAGGTTGCACACAACTCCAAAAGGACTACATGCAGTCATGGAAACAAGGCCTACATGGTCAGCAGCTGCCTTACAAAGAGCCAGGCCAGGCACATGTTGTCAGCCACAGGAGGAAGAAGATGATAGAAACCTGGAAACAGCAAAGATGATAGAGATAGAGTACAGGGTGGCAGGGTAGCAGAGTGACCAAAAGGGCAGAGGTAGGAGGGAGATTAGGCGGATGGGGAGAAGTTGAAGTGCACCTTGCAGTTGTATATGTGGAGAGTAAGGATCACATGATGTCATGCTTTATGGAAATGTTGCTTAGTGATGGAAATTTCAATCCTAATTACCATAATTAACCAAGGACCACCTGTATTTTGTTCACAAAATAAATGAAGCAAGCCCAAAATGTTGATATCATTTGATCATTCAGACTTACTTTATGTATCCGCATGAAGCTCTGGTAAGATTCTCTGCAAAAAATCTGCAAAAAATAGGAAAATCATAAAGGATAAATACTTTTTCAGTAGAAATGTAAGCTCGTTATTACTTGATTAAATATTTTGTTCTTAGTTGTGACTACATAATATTGCTGGAGTCAAGAGACAAAATTATCCAAAATTATGCCAGAAGCATTTCAGGTAAACAGCTGGAAAACTAGACCCCAGCCAAAAACAGGTGGAACAAAGCAGAGAAAAGACTGCATTGTAAAAAGGTCAATGAAAGTCAGTCAGAATCTAGTAGTGTGTTATGTATACTGTATATTCCACATCTTTTTTAGGAATGTTTGCAGACAACCCAGGGTGTACTAGCCAAGAAAAACCAATTGGCAAGCCTTTGTTGCTGGTGAAAGAATAAGATTTCTATCTAAGTCAGTGGTTCTCAACCTGTGGGTCGCGACCCCTTTGGGGGTCGAACGACCCTTTCACAGGGGTCGCCTAAGCGCGCGCTAGCCCGCCATCTTGGTGCCACGCCCCCTTTGTCACCTCATCATGCGCGGGGAGGGGGTCGCGGCGGCGGGGCGGGGGTTGTGGCATTAGGAAGGTTGAGAACCATTGATCTAAGTGAACTTCAGTAACAATTGTTTGATTAATTACTACATCTGGGCTATAAAAATCTGAATGATCAAAAGATGGCAACAGGAATCTGAGCTTTTCTGTATTTTCTTCATTGTTCATTTAGTGTTTGTTGGATTATTTTTGTCCAAATATGGTTATCATAGGTTATAAAGAAAGAATATTTGCAAATATCAGTAGTGGTGTTTGTGAGAATGAGACATTAGATTACCATACTATAGAGTAGCAAAATTAGTTGCTTAGAATATTGTTTATTTCAGGTCTTAAAAATCTCTTTAAATACCAATAATGAGAGTAATTTTAAAAGGATTATTGATAGGTGACTTCCATGGTGATTAGGAAAACATTTTGCATATAAAGGAAGATATCTTCACAATTACTTTCTTGCTTTTATTTTTATTTTTATTTACAAAAACAGGAACATATGTACTTTCAAACTCAGTTTTAAACAAAGTAACAGGATAAAGTCAGTTAGAAAGCAGGGCCACTAAAATTAGAAAATATGAATGCAGTAAAACCAGATTCTAAAACCAGATTTAATACTCGTTGCTATATTGCCGCAGAATTTGAATTTTAGTCACTGTTAATATCCTGTCTAGACAGTAATAGTTTGACAATTTAGATTTTTTTTAGTATTTTATTTCAATTCTTCCTCCATTTATAATTTTCATAGGAGCAGAAGGTAAAGCAGACTTAAGGCATTAAGGAATTTTTTCATAGTGCAGATTATGACTGCTTTCAAAGACATTAGAAGCCACAGGTTTTTTTTGAGAGCAGAGTTGTTATAATGGAAGCATTTATCGGTTCAGCATTCATTGAACACACTGATTAATGATATCTAAGAATCTTATACAAAAAGACTTTATGTAAGAGGTTTTTTAGGCTTCTAAACTATGGTTATAATATTTTCAATAAGGGCTGATAATTCTGACCTGTTCTCTTAACATGAGTCATTTGCCCTACTCAGATTAATAACTTCACCTGTGGATAAAGCTCATCTAAATTGAAGGGCTAGAGCAGTGACTGATGAGTAGGGAAAACTGTCACGCTACCCAGAAGAAAATATTGCTGTGAGGGTCATTAGGGGGAGCATCTTGGGAAAATTTTGCTTGATTTATAAACAAAGTAAATTCGCCTTCCCCATCAAAGAGAGGTTGGGAGTGCAGTTCCCAGAATTCCAGAAGTTTAATTCCCAGGGGTGCTAATTTGTAACATGGTGAACTAGACATCATAGCTGTCAGCAACTGAAAACATGAGCTATGCACCTCTTCTTTTCTTCAGTAACATTGATTATGCAAAACACATAGTGAATAATGGATTTATGGAGCTCCCTCCTGGGGAAACAGTAGGTAAATCTTATTCTGTCCAGTTTGGCAAAACAACTTAAGGCATGGCGGTTCACATAAACAATTGCAACATGAACTTGCTCTAGGACGGTACTGCTGTAAAATTAGTGACCATATTAGCGTAATGTAACTCTGACGTAATTGCTTTATTGTTATGTAACTAAATACTGCCTTGTTAATGTTTTCTTATTTTGTGTTGTTTTAGCTTTGCTGGGCTTTTATCATATTGTTTTGCTTTAGCAGCACATTATCAATTGTTTTTACTATATTTTTCTTCTGTGTAATGCTTTGGCTTGACTGGGAGTAACAGCAGTATACAAATAAAATTATTAAATGATTATTATAGTCTAAATTTAATACTTGGATTTGAGTAGCATATATTTTTACTAAATTGTTGTTGTTGTTGTTATTGTTATTATTATGTTACCCCATTCTAAAAGCTTTTAAACTTTTACTAACTAACTTTCCTAACAATCCACCCATCTCATTTCATTCACAAGCATTCTCAGCAAGTGAGAACCTTTCAATTACCAACTCCGATTAAGTTGGCTTTTCCTTATCAGGATGCCCTGGTATGTAGGGCAAGATGAGAGTCAAATGAACCCCCTCCCATAGATCTGCCATGAGATTTCCAGAAACTTGAAGTAATAGCTCCCTAGGCAGGAAATGGAGTCCTTGGGGGAAGGGGGAAAAGATTTATAGAGGAAACTGCAGAAGCCTTCATGAGTTAGAGTGGACATCTTACAGCCTGAAGGTTCATTTTATACAGGTGGTCCTCAATTTACAACCATATGTTTAGTGACTACGGTATTTGTAGTTACAGTGGCACTGAAAAATTGACTTCTGACCGGTTTTCACACTTACAGCCATTGCAGCATCCCCATGGTCACATGATCGAAATTCAGATGCTTGGCAACTGGCATGTGTCTATGAGTTGCATGGTCCCATGGTCATGTGATCACCTTTTGCGACCTTCTGACAGGCAAAGTCAGTGGGGAAGCCAGATTCATGTGACTAACTTCACAACTGGAGTGATTCACTTAACAACTGTGGCAAGAAAGGTTGTAAAATGGGGCAAAACTCACTTAACAAACGTCTCACTTACTAACATAAATTTTGGGCTCAATTTTGGCTGTAATTGAGGGCTACCTCTCTATATAAGCGAGGTATTTTCATACAGTCATTTTTTTGAATCAACTCAATGCAGATACTCACCGAACTATTTGTATCTCTTTTTCCAAAATGAATCAATACTGGGCAAAGTAGTAGATGCATGCATCAAAAAGAAAAGCATAACATGAACCCTGCAGCCTGCTTCTCATTCTAATTCTCATCTTTGCTCATGTTAAACTAGTTTACATATACTTGTTTAATCGCCTCCAGGTAAGAGACTCGATTTGAGACACACACACACACCCCAGGCAAAATGAGATCGAGTTGATGTGATGCCTTGATGAAATCTGTTGAAAATCTACATTTTTTCTGTGATTCTTTTTTTAAAAAAAAAAACAAAATAATCAGATTTCCTACACCCACCAGAAACTGCAATTTGTTTTTTGACTTGGAATAGCTGTTTGTTTGTTACATTTCTTTGTGAAGGTTCTTTGATTAAGGATCAAGCAGTGAAATGTTCAGATAACTAAAAGATAGAACAAAAGTTGTAAAAGAGCTTACTCTGCCCTTCATTACATAGTGGAAGGTTGTGTGAAAAAAGACAATTGTTGATGAAAAAGTTCAGACTGTGAGCTAAACCTTCTGGTTACATTTCTGTTATTAATCAGATGACTGATCCCTTTCCAGAATTTTCCAGAAAATGCATTAGTTGCTATAGAAATCTAGCATATTAGAAGTATTCCTACATAATTTCTATTCCTGAGGAAATAAATCTGTGTGGTATGATTCAGCCCTGCAGTTTATTTTCTACTTTGCCACGTTGTGTGTGAAGTTTCAGATTAAATTTATGAAAGAACTATCTCTGAGCAGAGACTAACCATTTTATCAGCTTTGCTTTGTCAAGCACCTGCACACAATGAGTAGAACAGCAGGGCAGCTACTATGCAGGGACAAAAAAAAATGATCTGGAAACAGAAGATTAAACTAAGAGTGAAATGGTAGCCAGAAGAGATACGAGAGGAAGAAAAGAAAAGGGATTTTTAAAAAGAGGAGATGGGGAGAGAAAGAATGAAAAAGAATTTTACACTCAAAGACCACTTGAAAGAAAAAAAGATTATAAGAAATCAACACACTGCAGTAGGAAAAGCTGCCTTCTAAGGTTCTTAAATTTGGTTTTTATTTAGTTGGATCAAAACTAAACAGCCTTCTAGTTTATGTAGAACAAACAATACCAAATGGCTCAGGAAAATAGTGATATCTTTTTTGGCTTTCTCCGGTATACTTCAGCTACACAGCATTAAAAATCCATTAGAAGGTCTCTGATATCTGTATTTGACTCACAATGAACCATCTGAACTTCTTGTCCAATGGAAGCTTCTGTGCTTCTGTAAAAACAGAGCAACAGTTATTGTATCTCTTCCAATCCAGAGTGCTCAGAGTGAGTTCAGAGTCCAGGGTGACAATGTAGCATTGTTAGAAGCTCTGTGCTATCCTGCTCAGTGAAGGTCCATTAGTTGGTACTAAAAGTATCCATTAACTGAGTATTATGTGGAAGATAAGAGATCATGTAGTTATAATAGTATAATAAAAGTAAAAAGTGTCCATTAAAAAGTTGGACTGTAAAAATGTAGGTATTTTGATAAGAATGTATTGGTCATTTACCTAGATGCATTATTTAATCAAGATGCACAATATATGTATCCAATAATTACTACGTGAATGTATAATTCTTGATGATATCTAAAAAAACAACTCTGTTTTATTTATTTTTGAATTCCTGTAGGGTTTGTACAGTATATGCCCTGCAGAGCAGACCTAGTGGACAAATTACAGTTAGTCCTCGACTTACGACCACAATTGAGCCCAAAATTTATGTGACATTGCTTAAGTGAGTTTTGCCCCATTTTATGACCTTTCTTGCCACAGTTGTTAAGTGAATCACTGCAATTGTTAAGTTAGTAAGAAGGTTGTTAAGTGAATCTGGCTTCCTCATTGACTTTGCTTTTAAGAGGGTCCCAAAGGCTGATCACATGACCCCAGGATGCTGCAACCGTCATAAATATGAGTCAGGGCCAAGCATCTGGATTTTGATCACATGACTGGTGATGCTGCAATGGTCGTAAGTGTGAAAATCGGTCATAAGTTACTTTTTTCAGTGCCATTGTAACTTTGAACAGTCACTAAACAAACTGTTGTAAGTCAAGCACTACCTGTATAAGATTTCAGTATGGAAAACCACACGTTAGGGTCACCGCAGACAATACAAACACCATCCCTCATCACTTGTGCCTTGACTGTGATGTTTACTGGCTGATCTTGGATAAGAATCAAGATGTACAGTATGCATCTTGTTTCTCTTTTGGTTAATCAACCAGTGTCAAAGGAAAGAGCACAACAATACCCCCAAATGACAAGTCAGCCAAAATGCAAAGCTTGCAAACATATGAAGTAATGAATATAGAACATCTTATTTCAAAACCCGCACCACAATAGACAAAAAGCAATTTTCCTGACTTTTGCTTTCAAGCAAATTATGTTATAGACATAGCTTGGGAGAGCAGTATTTGAGTATTTGAGAGGCTGTCACAAAGAAAAGGGAATCAACTTATTTTCCAAACCACCAGAAGGCAAGGCAAGAAACAATGGATGGAAACTAATCAAGGAGCGAAGCAACCAGGGGTGGGTTCCTCCCGGTTCAGACCGGTTCTCCCGAACTGGTAGCGACCCGCTGGTGACATCACGATGATGTCACCGAACCAGATCAGTCGGTGCCAGTCCGTGGGGGCCACCATCTTTTTTTTTTCTGAATTTTTTTTGAATTTTTTTAAATATTTTTTTTTCCTTCTGAGCATGCGCAGAAGCCAACTTCCGGCACTGTGCATGTGGTTGCCATCTTTTTTTCCTGCTTTTAAAAAAAAATTTCAGATTCTTTGTTACTGCGCATGTGCGCGCGCCCACGCGGCGCGGGAGGGAGCGAACCAGCAGTGAGGTAAGTTGGAACCCACCCCTGGAAGCAACCTGGAACTAAGGAGAAATTTCCTAACAGTGAGGACAATTAACCAGTGGAAAAGCTTGCCTTCAGAAACTCTAGGTGTTTCATCACTGGAGGTTTTTAAGAAAAGACTGGACCTATTTAAAATGGTATAGGGTCTCCTGCTTGAGCAGGGAGTTGGACTAGAATACCGCCAACATCCTTTCCAGCTCTATTCTGATTCACACCAAAATGTCTGCCTAGACAGCTTCTGCTCTTTTATGTTTTGTGACTTGATTTGAAGAACAGAGGTAATTTAATATTTTCCCATTTTGTTTTATTTCATACAAGTGGGTGGTGATGTATATGATTATTTATTTTCCTTTCCCCAATGATGCATGCTGTGGATATTTACGACAAGCAAAACTTGGGTCCTTCTTGGTCAAGTAATTAGAAAATGTAAGTCTGTAAGGTTAATACATCCCACAAACCTCAGATTCCAGGTACGATTACTAGATTTCTTGATCTTTTTATCTGTACCAAGCATGACCAATGATCACATTAGCTAGAAGATTAATGAATCAGATAGAGGAAGGCTGACTTACCTCGATAATACAAAGCAGCTGCAAGCTAACATTACATCTATAGTGGTAAGTTGATAGATGCTGTTTTCTAAATGTGAAAGCATAGCTTAAGTTCATGTTCCTGTTCTTCAACCTGGAATTAACCTCAGCTTCAATTGCAAACATGAAATGCATTCATTAAAACAAAATAAAAATTATCCCCTTAAGAAGTTGGGGATCCCCTACAGTCCATATGACCTTGGTAGCCAATCAGAAGATCTTAAAAGAAATTTATTTCTTGGTCTTTTTCATTAGTATCTATATGGCAAATTCAGAGTTTATCTTAGTTGATACTTTATATATTTTACTTTTCAACAGATTCACAGAATATGAAATAAAACAAATGCCTATAACATAACCAGTTTGGCATTAATGCCAACAAAATTGACATTAAAGTCATTGTAAAATAATAATGTAGCTTTATTCTGTTTAGTATGATCAATTTAATAATTGACTTAACAAAATTCAGAACATAGAAATGTGGCAGAATATTTGTCATTTAAAAGCTACTGAATTAAAAAAGGGCAAAGAAAATTACTTTGTTTAGAACAAGAATGTACATATGGACAAGATGTAGAAAAAATTTATAGACAGGGAGATTATGAACAGCATGGACTAATAATTACTAATGGTCCTATAATAATGGCTACTTTAAAAAGATCATTTTTAGATAACATTTAATTGTTTAATGGAGTTCAAAATACATTTAATGAATAAATAGTAATCATAACTATGAAGTTAGAAATAATACTATTACGGTAAAAAAAATCCATTTGTCTTGCCATGAAAAAATGAATTGTAAATATGATACTAATGTCCTTACGAGATAAAATGAATTCCAGCATTAAGAATAGTACAATAATGTTTTGGGTGTCTTGCATTTCTGTTGTTGCTGGAATCCAATTCACTATTTAAAACGTCTGAACCTCTGTTTTGGAAACTATGAGAAGAATGTGTAATTGTTTTTTAGTGTTCAGAATCTAGGAACATTTCCCCAAACTTCAATAATTGTAATTTAAATCAGATAGATCCCAGATAATTTTCTTCACATCCTGTCTCTTTGGGTAGTCTTTAAGGCCAAACAATCCCTTGATGTTCCAAAAGTGTTCAGCATTTGACACTGTGTATATTTAAATGTGTCACTCACACATTGGGGAAAAAAATAAGGAAAGATAGGAATTTTGTTCCAAGATTATATACTCTTTGAAGATTTTGCCATCTCGGTTCCTGATGTTAGTCTAATAATTGCACTTTGAAGGCATGTACAGAGTTGAATGTGTGCTACTTATAGTAACAACCAGCATTGATTTGCTGTCAGAGAACATAATGAATGCCAAGGTTATTGTTACATTGTTGCTAAAGTACATCTTCCTTTGAATTGCTTTCTTTCCAGTTTGTTCCTTTTATTTTATGTTAGTTTATTTCCTATTCTGGACCTGAGTTTATTTTAAATTGGCACAAAGTTCATAGATGTAGATCTAGTGGTATAAAATGTTCTGCTGCCTATGAAAGATACCGAAATACTGTTGTTATTATCCTGATATTTACAATAGTTGCTGTAGTGATATCTGAATTACTTCAAATTCTACTGAAATCCTCCTCATCATCATCATCCCCAATACCTTGACATGGCTGTGGAGCTTTTGTGCTCTGAGGAAGATGAGAGTTATGCCAGAGGTTCAGTCATACTAGACAGGTATCAGAGGAACCAGATGAAGTGCATAGCTTGCCACTCAGGAGGGTATGTTCTGGATCAGGGGTCTCCAACCTTGGCAACTTTAAGACTTGTGGACTTCAACTCCCAGAATCCAGGAAGAAAGTCTTCTTTGTTGTTGCTTCCACCCATTGGGACATCTTACCTCCAGAGGCCCCCACTCTTCTGGCCTTCTGAAAGCGTTCTAAGTTCTTGCTCTGCCAATTAGCAGGGGAGGCCTGGGTGGGGTGCAACTCTGGGGGTGCTCTGCAATGGTTGTAAGTGTGAGTATGTGTGGTAACCACTGCATGTAAAACAGTGTGTGTAAATACTTCCCCTACAAAGACTTGATGCAGTTTGCATGGATGTCTCAAGGAGAGAATAGTGCAGAATTGAAAAGAGGATACCATCCCTCATTCAGGGGTGGGTTCTAACTTACCTCGCCGCCGGTTCGCTTCCTCCCGCGCCGTGTG
>QLTV01001700.1:498212-537092 GCA_003457575.1 Thermophis baileyi
CCACGGACTGGCACCAACAGAAGCGGCTCCGTGACATCACCACCGGTTTACTACCGGTTCTATGGAACCAGTGTGAACCGGGAGGAACCCACCTCTGCCCTCATTCTTCTACAGGTAGTTCTTGACTTAACTACCACACCTGGGACTGGAACCTCTGTCACTAAACAATGTAGTCATTGAGATGGGTATGCCTGATTTTATCACCTTTTTGCCACAATTGTTAAACAAATCAAATTGTTAAGTGAATCCAGGCTTCCCCCATTCACTTTGCTTGTCAGAAGCCCCATGGGAAGGTTGTAAGTGATGATCACATGACCCCAGGATGCTGCAGCCATCATAAATACATTCTGGTTGTCAAATGCCCAAATTTTGATTATGTGACCATGGGGAGGCTGTGACAGTTGTAAGTGTGAGGACTGGTCATATGTCACTTTTTTCACCACTGTTGTAACGTTGAACAATTGTTAATGCATGGTCATAATTTGAGGACTACCTGTACATGTTTTACAGTGAACTCTTTTTCTGTTGACCCTTAAATTTGACTAATTCTTAGTCAGTTTCAATAGTCAATAATTATATTCTTAGCTACAATATATTCTTAACTGCTGACATGAAATTCATTGTTTCATTACAGTTCTTGTTGCTTATGACTATATGGGGTTAAACATGAACTGGGATGAGAATCGTGGCCAGTGATGAGCCACTCATGGTACTTTCTCTTAGAGTGTGAGAGCCAGTTAAACTAGTCGTAGCACTATATTCCTTCATTCTATCTAGGTAACTCTGACTTGGCTGAAAACCAATATATATCTGAAATATATTTGAAAACAACCTTTATCCTTTAACTATGTATGTCAGTCTCTTTTTACTTTTCTGAGATAGCCTTAAGATTCTAGTCTTTTGGGAGTTGAACTTAAGTATGTCATTAACTGTCCCCATGCTCTTTTCTTTTTGAAATTCAGTGGGACCCAGCTGTCTGGACATTCCTTCTCATTTCTCTTCCCGGAGAATACAAAGAAATTGTTAGCATATGTCCCATGCAAAGAATATTCAAATGATTTTACAAACATTGTTACAGAAAGTAATACCAAGCAGCTATTTTAGGTGTCAGATTTAAAGCTAATGAAAAGCCACTAAGCCCATGCATGAAACAAGTACATAAATCAGCCCAATAAAACACCTTTGTAAATATTTATGTTCTCTGTACACTCCATTTCATGCTTGCTTCCTTTACCTTCACCTCTTGAATTTCCTGTTTTTAGATTATGCCTATGACTGGCTTTAGTATGACATTCTACCTGACATTGCTTAATTAGTTACTACTTCCTCTGGTATCATTTACCTTAATCCTAAATCTTTACAGACTCCTAAGTACCTTAGGAGTTGGATGTAATTTTTAAACAAGTCTCAGTAGGACTGATGTGGGAGGACTCTGCATGATCAGTTTCCTGCCCGAGAGAATGGCCTGGCAGCCTGGCAAAAGGCCAGTCGGCACTGTTGGTGAAAGAGCTCAGGAAGCCATCTTCTTGACTTTCCTGACATCAGTTGCTGTTACTTCAAGTGGCTTTATGCTCAGTGGCCCAGATTGTCAGCCATTCTTGTTTCTCTGAGGCATGGGAATAGTAGCATTTATGAGGACAGGATATTTGAATGGTGGTTTGGCAGAATCTAAACAAGGAGAAGACCATTTTGGGAAACATGACATTAGGCTTGTTTTTAAATTATTTGAATGCATATTTCTCACCTGTGAAAAAGTTGGCAAGCCATGCTTTGCTTTGCCTGCTTGTTCAGAATAATTTAATTTGCCTAAAACATCTGTTTCTGCCAGAAATTAATGGTTAAAAAGACATATTGGACATGACTACTGTTATTTGTAGGAATAGTCATCATGTTTCCAACAGTGTTCAGGAATCCTAATAGCACCACTATTTTTTATTGTGTCCCTACTACGTATAGAAGGCTAAAAGTGTATTGCTTTCTGGAATCCAGTTACTGAATTCATATTTGAGGAAAGAAGAGAGACTTTATAGCCCATATCCATCTCTTCTGCTACAACAGGTTTCTTGGGCCTCATGGTTTCCACTAGCAGTGGGCAAGCTGTGATTAATTATTTCCTGTCCGTGTTTCTCTGTGCGCACACTCTGTTTTGAAGGGACAAAATCAGTGCCTTCACCTTAAGAATGAAGAGTTTTTTTCCTTTAATTTCCACCACCCCACCCCCCCAAATTGGCTAAACATTTCAGTCCCACCCATTCCATGGATATCATCCATTGCAGACAAATTCTCTACACTTTTCAGCCAGGGAATCCAATTATTAATTGATTTTAAGAAAAGTGCATCTTTCACCACAAACATTATTCCCCTCCTTGACCGAAAGCATCTTTCCTGGTGCATCTCACCCTGTCAAGGCCATTGCCATAATTCCCAGAAATTGTGGCTGGAAGATGCCAGGATAGGAAAGTCTGACTTCCATAGGGCAAATGAATTTCCCCTTAGGCCAGTGTTTCTCAACCTTGGCCCTTTTAAGCTGAGTGGACTTCAACTCCCAGAATTCTGGGAGTTGAAGTCCACTCAGCTTAAAAGGGCCAAGGTTGAGAAACACTGCCTTAGGCACTTACATATGCATATTTTATGAGTCACATGTTAGGAAGTATAAGTCAGAGGTGGGTTCCTCCCAGTTCGGACCGGTTTGGCTGAACCGGTAGCGACCCACTGGTGACATCACGGTGATGTCACGGAGCCGGTTCGGTCGGTGCCGGTTCGTGGCCGCTGCCATCTTTTTTGGGGATTTTTTTTTTCTTCTCTGGCACTATGCATCCATCGCCATCTTGTTTTTGGCTTTGGGGGGGGGGAATTTTTGATTTTTTTGGCACTGCGCATGCGCGCATGCGCGCCCACAAGGCGCACCCACGCGGCGTGGGAGGAAGCGAACCGGCAGTGACGTAAGTTAGAACCCACCCCTGGTATAAGTCCCAAATAACTCACAAGATTAAAGCTCAGGCAGCTTCTGGGAATATGAAGGTTCAGGTCCTACACTGAAAAACTGAAAGACTGAATGTTTCTTTGTTGGCGTTTGCATTGACTCAGGAAGGTGGGGAATCCTACCCTTGTCACTTTCTAACAGGATAACATAAGAACTGTTCCAAGACTAAAAATAATATTTTGTTAACAACCCCTCAGTATTCCACACTCCTCGACACCGGCTAATTTCCCCCTAATACCTCATTAAAATTCACAGTGGCTTTGTAGTCCTACTCTAATGGCTCTCCACTGAGGCAGGAACGGTGAAGGTGAGAACTGACAAATGGATGTAATTTTCTTCCTGCCCTTCTTTCAGGTTTTATTATCCCGGCTTCCATCCTTTGAGGGCTATCCAGATGATGAGAGTGGCCAAGTTGCAGTTCCACCAGGACATGTCCTCTCAGGCCCTTGAAACCCTGAAACAGGTCAGTTTTGATCACTGGTTCTACAGTCTCTTTTCTCCTAATTGTTTCTCCTTGACTGCATTTCTACAACCTCCCTGCTCACCTCACTTTCCACATGTCAGTCAGCAAGCACTCTCCCACTTTTTTATATCTACGCCAGCCCCTGAGGCAATAGCTACAAAGTGAGTTGCTTACAGTTTCCAGGAGAGACTTACTTTAATAGCAGTGGTTGGTAATTACTGTTCAGTATCTGAGGGGGTGTCATTAATCACCCCAAACCTTGAATGGCAAATAGCTATTAAGTTGGATGAACAAGAGACTGTTTCAGTACCTTAATCTGCTTCTCCTTTTTAAATATTGATCATGTTATGCATCTCACTGAACGGGGAAGGCAAGGTAAATAGTAGTGGAAATGCTTCCTTTGATCCTGAACTAGTAAGCATTCTGAAACTCACCTGAAATATTTGGAATGAAATGCTGATGAAAAAAATAAGGAGGACAATCAAAATCCGGGTGCATTAAGTCGTGAGCGCATTTAATTCAGAGCTGACCACTGCAAAGAATGTGTACTATTAAAAGATCTGATTGGAGGAAGTTTCTTCCTATGAATTATTTGTAAGCCAGTTCAGAATAGCAATACATTCTATATACATAATCTGCTCATCATTATTGAAAGGACATACATTAGTAACTAACTTGTTTCTGAAAGCAGCACGTTTTCCAGTGATGATTATTTATTTTGTTAACAATTTATTCAGCTCAATAGCATTCTGAAACCAAATCTGTAAAAGTACTTAAACAAAATAACTTCCTGTGGAAAAATAAATTACTATAGGTAATTAAATCTATTAGCTTGTTTAAACTTTAAAACACATTTGGGGAGAGAAAGAAATAAAATTTTAGTTATGTGGCATAAAACATGTTGGTTGCACATGAATGGTGTCCTATATATATATATATACGTTCATTGCATGCCGACCTGAACTTGTCTCAGCTGGCTGCTCCTTATTTGGAGTTTCTTCTAAATTTGTGATAGATTTATAAAATGTACAAGACCTTCTGGAAATGTCACTGTATATATAAAATATATTTGCTCGAGTTACATAGCTTTGTGACAGCTGCCTTATGTAATTCCCCAACTGATTCTTTGTAAAGTTTCACATATTGTAATTTAAGTTCCAGTTTCTTCTTTAAGGATGTAAAAAAAAAAAGTTTCTAAAATTCAACTAAACTATTATAATGCTTTATCTGAGATTGAACACTGATTGTTATAAGATTCTTTTTATAGAATAGAATAGAATAGAATAGAATAGAATAGAATAGAATAGAATAGAATAGAATAGAATAGGAAAAAATCAATATTAATATAAATCGCAAGGATACAAGCAACAAGTTACAGTCATACAGTCATAAGTGGGAGAAGATGTGTGATAGGAACAATGAGAAGACTAATAGTAATAGTAATGCAGCCTTAGTGAATAGTTTGAAAGTGGTGAGGGGATTATTGGTTTAGCAGAGTTTGAGAAAAAACTGTTCTTGTGTCTAGTTGTTCTGGTGTGCAGTGCTCTATAGCGTCGTTTTGAGGGTAGGAGTTGAAACAGTTTGTGTCCAGGATGTGAGGGGTCTGTAAATATTTTCACAGCCCTCTTTTTGACTCGTGCAGTATACAGGTCCTCAATGGAAGGCAGGTTGGTAGCAATTGTTTTTTCTGCAGTTCTAATTATCCTCTGAAGTCTGTGTCTGTCTTGTTGGGTTGCAGAACCAAACCAGACAGTTATAGAGGTGCAGATGACAGACTCAATAATTCCTCTTCTGTCTTATTTGTTAGGCTTCTGGCCTTTCTCTCACTGAGCTTAAGATGGTGTGTTTTCCGCCCCATTACAAATAATCATTTAAGAATTAGCAGCATTAAGCCATACACTTCTTACATGTATATATGTGTGCGCACATGCGCGCACGTACACAGATGTACACATATAAATACAAGGGTTTTTTGAAGTAATTGCCAAAGTAGTTTAGGGGTTAAGATGCTAGACTACTAATTGCGAGATTGAAATTCCAATGCTACCTTGGGCATAGATGCCCGTTTGATTGGCATCTATGGTGGCATAACCTGTACTGGACTAGCATGACAGATTACAGTTCATAATCTTCAGTGAAGATGCCTTCATGCTTCAGCAGATTGATTCAGGATAATAGTAATAATATTACAAGCAATAATGATATTCTTGGAAGCTGATTTTGAGGTGTAAATATCTGTGATAAAGTGTTATAATTAAAACTAAAGTTTTTGGTTAATTTCATGTTATTTCATAACTGTTATTTCTTTCACATTTAATTGATTTTGACATCTAGTAGCTTCATCTGATAGTATTGTTGAATTCCTAAATCTGACGTGGTATTACTGATCATTTCACTGCATCCCTGGAAGTTATCCATCCATGTCAATGTTGCAATCTAGTTTTGGCTGTGATTAGAGAAATAGATTCCTAGCACACCTTCTGGAGATTAAACTACTTTTTATCTTGGGTTTATCGTCATAAGTGCTACACTAAACTCTAACCTTCAAAGACTCCCTACAGTTAAATATATTTTAATAATAATTTTTCAAACTTCAAAAGATTAGTGTGGTGATCCAAAATAGACAAAGGGCAGATTTTATGTTTCGATACTAGTAAGACCCTAAAAAAAAACAAAACAAAACCCTCCGCAAAGTGTACAGAAAAATTGAGGAAATCAGGAAGAAGTCTAGCCTCCAAGAATTTTATATCACACAATATGCCAAGACTATTATAAATGATTGGAAATCTGTAAGACTGCAGTAAGTCCTCTGCTGAGACATTAAGCTCTTACGGTCTTACCCCAAAGCATGTATATTCCACCTATATTAGTTCCCTGCTATAAAGGGACATAACCTAGATGTATCTGCCCCAGAATGACAGGCATCCCTTTCCAAATAGAGTCTATTTGAACTGGTTCCTTCCAGCTTGCCCTATACATTATTTACTGTATGTGTGATGTAAATAACACGAGTGTAGCCTTCCTTGGCATCTCTAAGAAGCCTTCATGTAATTGAGGGATAAAGTAGAAACCGAAACAATTTCCTCAGTATCCTGGCCTTTGCTTTGGAGCCCATTAGCAGGATGGACTTTGCTTTCTCCTTTCATCATGACTAAGCAGAAAAGAGGCATATTTGCATACCACTACATGTGTCTCTGATGTTAGGTATCCTGTTCAATCCAAATGCAAATTAGACATAGATGAATGTGCTGGGCTTTTACTTGCACTTCCTTATCAATTACCTAATGAGTTTTATATTCTTAGAGAGAGAAGCAGTGTGGTTTTTGATATTACGCTGAGTATCCTATTTGTTTGCTCATGGTAGCTCATAGTTAAGTTCTTTCATTATTTGGCACTGTTCGTTCTATAGATCTCAACGCTAACTGAAACCTTTTTCAGATCATGGAGGAAATACACAGCAGGGCCAGTTCCTTAATGCTGCTCTTATAGTACTAAGCTTAATTACCTTGAAAGGTGCACATATGTTTAACCTAAACATATCCCAAATCACATGGCATTTTAAAATTTATAGAGGCCAAGCAAACGAGCATTCAGAGCAGCAAATTCCATAGCAATCTGGATAAACTGGCAGAAAAGAGCTTGCATTGTTATGGAATATATGAAGAGGCAAGCTGAAGTGACAATCAATAGCTAGCGAAGTTGCAAATTGTTTTTTAGAAATAAAATATTCCAGATGGAGATATTTAGAGGCATACCATCAAAGATAACGGAATGTTTTACTTCTGCATTTCTTCTGCATTTCAGACTTACGATCTTATGAAAGTGACTCATGGGACAGAGCACAGCCTAATGCAGTACCTGATGATACTTAAAGATGAGGTGGAGGCTGGCATGCTATTAAAATAAAGGTGATGTGCAAGATACAACCTAGCAGAAGGACAACAAAAAGGAGACTCCGAAGAAAACTAGTATCTTCCTCAACCAAACATATGGCAGTAAAATCATCATATATATTGAGTAGATTTCCTTTGATCTGAACACTGCAAAGAAAAATAGTCTGGTTGTTTTGTTATGTAAGCTGTGCATTATTATTTTTGCTAATTCTACAAATGAAAATTTTCAACAGTCAATAATTCCAGCAGGAACTGCTTCCTGCTGAGAAGTGGGTTGAAAAGACACCAGGAAAATTCCAAGCTACAATTTGATTGTAATTGAAAGTATAGGAAATGCTCATTTGTGTAAGTGCATTATTAGATGGGTATAAATTAGGAATCATACATCCAAATATATTGCAAGTATTTGAATTTAGTTTCATCAGTGTCCTTTTGTCCTATCCTAAATTGCTCCCTCTTCTTCAAAGTGTTGTCATTTCCAGGTATGCAGTGATTTGATTTGTTTTGTTTATTTTAGATTTATTTTTATCCCACTTTTATTGTTTTTTATAAATAACTCAACATGATGAACATACCTAATATTTCCTTCTCCTGTTTTCCCACAACAACAACTTTATTAGGTGGTTGAAAGAGAGTGACTGGACCAAAGTCACCCAGCTGGCATTTATACCTAAGGCAGTACTAGAACTCAGTTTCCTTCCATTCCATAATCCTTGCATATTTGCTGCATAACATACTTATTGTTAGATTATTAATCATGGAAACTGCAGATACAATTGAGATACACACTTCTAACAGTGTAATTTGTTAGCTGTTCTGAGTGATTCTGCCCTGAGTGATGTATCAGCATCAGAGAAGGAGGAGAGAGGGAGGAAGGGAGACAGATAGATCAACAGAATCAATTTATTCCCGAATCATTTGCGTTCTTCCCATCTTGTAATACTGCAGTAATGTTATGCCCCCAGATACAAAAGTTCTCAGAATGTCAATCAGCCAACAACAATTGCAGCTCTCTGTATGTTCCTTACTGAAGACATTCCATTAAATGGGGAAGATCTTATTTCTGAATAAATATACCTATAATTGTATAGTGAATTTGTCTTTCCAACACTAAGTGCTCAGTCTTGCATTCTTGTCCAAGTTTGTCCTTCTTGTCCAACACATTTTATATTCATTTATTTTGGGAGAATAGGCTACCAGATGGAAGAAAATACCTACTTGATTCCCATTCTGAGCAATATTCTTTCTAGATTTGACTTGAAGCAAATCTCCAGGAGAGCAGAGATTCTCATAACAGAGTTTCTTGTATTGAACAATCCTGTGACTGAACTTGACATTGTACATGACTAGAAACTGAATCTTAGATTCAGAAGAATGTGCAACACATCCTGGAAACTGCAATGTAAAATGCATGTTCTGAAGGCAGACCATTGCTTGCTTTAAACAAGAACATTGCTATGTACTTTCTTCCCCTCCCCCTCCCTCTTCCTTCCCCCATCCATTTTCTCACTTAAAATGCACACTTCAAATCTGCCAGACAAAATCTGCTCACTTAAGTTTCAGTCCTCTGAAAAAAAAGCTGTAGCTCATTAGTCAAAGACATGCGTTGTGTGTGGGAGGTCCTAGGTTCAATTTCCTGGCATTTCCAGGAGCATCAGGAAAAATTCTTGCCAGAAACCCTGTAGAGATTGTTAGCATTGATGTTGCTGAGCAAGATGGCTCAAGATTCTCACTCAAGTATCAGGCTGTTCGAAAGTTCTCAACAATCAACTCTTGGAAGGATTACAACTTTGTGACAAGAGTGAAATTTTGGGGGCCTTAATTTTTAATTCTTAAATGTCATGTCCATTCAATCAGTAACTTGAAAGTATTTATGACAATACAGTGAAAATACATTTCAGGGGAAATGAGCACTCTGGACATAATTCAGAATGGCAACTCACAAATGCATGTTACAGCAAAGGAAGTTTCATGCACTTCCCTGGCCCAACATATGCATGGCTCTTCTGGCTGTGGAGCAGAGTGCAATCAAAGACTGGGTTATGCCATAAGCATATTTCTTTTTAGCACAATAAACATTATTAGGAGAAAAACCCAGATTGGGTTGTGTATGACTGCACTTGACATGCAGATAATTGCATGTACATTTAGTCCTCAACTTACAACCATTCGTTTAGCGATTAAAGTTACAATGGCACAGAAAAAAGTGACTTACAACCAGTCTATCATAGTGTTCGCACAATCAAATGATCACAATTTGGGCATTTGCAACCAGCGTGTATTTACAATGTTTGCAACATTTTTGTGATCATCGTTTGTGACCTTCCCAGCTGGTTCCAACAAGCAAAGTCAATGGGGAAAGCCAGATTTGCTTAATGATTGCATGATTTACTTAACAACTGTAGTGATTCACTTAACAATCATGGTGATAAGTCATAAAATCATGCACGACTCAATTAACAACAACCTTACTTAGCAGTGGAAATTCTGGTCATAATTGTGTTATAAGTTGAAGACTACCTCTATGCAGTTAACATACATACTTTGGAGAGGTTCTGAGGGAAGTAAGAACATTTTGTGGAGATAACCTTCCTACCTCTACATATAGACAGTGCAGTCTTCTTGAATTCCTTAACTATGTAGACCACTCCAGGAAATTGACTCGAAAGGAAGGCTAAAATTAGTTTTATTGAGATTGGTTATAGGTAAAGGTAAAGGTTCCCCTCGCACATATGTGCTAGTCGTTCCCGACTCAAGGGGGCGGTGCTCATCTCCATTTCAAAGCCGAAGAGCCAGCGCTGTCCGAAGACGTCTCCGTGGTCATGTGGCCGGCATGACTAAATGCCGAAGGCGCACGGAATGCTGTTACCTTCCCACCGAAGGTGGTTCCTATTTTTCTACCTGCATTTTTTACATGCTTTCGAACTGCTAGGTTGGCAGAAGCTGGGACAAGTAATGGGACTCACTCCGTTATGCGGCGCTAGGGATTCGAACCGCCGAACTGCCGACCTTTCTGATCGATAAGCTCAGCGTCTTAGCCACTGAGCCACCGCGTCCCTCGAGATTGGTTGTATAACAACACAATCTTGCAAACCTGATTGTGCTATACCTCTTCCTCCTTATATTACAGTGAATTAGGAAGGCATCTGCCTGAGCTGTTTCCAAGTGTTAACTCATTCTGGACTTAAAAAATGCTTCAGCCTCTTTTCCTTGGTAATATGTGATTCCAACATATCTCCATGAAGTTCATCTTACTTTCTACACTTCTAGAAATCAGCATGGGGAGAAGGGGACAGATCTGTTATGGGATGTTGCCTTGCATTTGTGAAATTCTGGACTCCCTCATGCAGTTCAGAAGTTTCCTTGAAGATAACTGCTAATCCACAAAACATAAAAATCAGAAGGGATCTAGTAGCATCTTTTCAGACTAACCAATTTGATTAAAAGGCGTAATCCTTTGTGAACCGCAGCTCATCAGATACACAGATAAATACGGTGATATAGGATTTTAAGGGAGGTGGGTGATTTTTAGTCTGAAAAAGTGTTATCATGCTCCTCATTTTAATATACCTCTCCTCATGCAATGTCTGAAATGGAATAAATTAAAGTAGACATCCCCTCCCATTGGTTCTGATTGAGTAACATGGGCTGAACTGCAGGTCTGGCTTTCATAGGCTGTCAGCTTGTTTCTTGTATGGAGGTCATCCAAGCTTCACACCTTTTGTATTACTTTCCATTGATTATGGGTTTTTTTGTGCTTTTCTCAGCAGCAGCAGTAAATGGAAAAGGCATTTATTTTTATTTGAGAGTTATTTGTTGGACAGATTAATTTATGGACAGTAAGTGCTATAGAGCTGCAGAGTAGATGTGCTTTGTGCTTTTCTCCCATTAGGAGAGATGGGTGCAGGGTAAACAAAAAAATGGGGTTTCATAATTCAGTGAGAGTTAAACAAATGAGGGTGAATCAATTCAAGGAGACGCAAAGGACTTCTTCCTATGTCAAGATCCAGATAGGTCCAAAATATTGAAAGATTTTTAAAGTCTAAATAAGTTGCAGTTAGTCTATTTAGAAAACATTAAAAAGAATGAAGGATCAGCAATTCTTTACATGAATTTCAGATGTGGAAAAAAGCCAGTGGTGAAATCCAATTTTTTTTACTACCGGTTCTGTGGCCGTGGCTTGGTGGGCGTGGTGTGGCTTGGTGGGCATGGCTTGATGGGCGTGGCAGGGGAAAGATACTGCAAAATCTCCATTCCCACCCCACTCCAGGGGAAGGATACTGCAAAATCTCCATTCCCTCCCCACGCCGGGCGACGGATAGTGAAAAAGCGCAACGGTTCTCCGCACTACTCAAAATTTCTGCTACCGGTTCTCCGAACTACTCAAAATTTCCGCTACTGGTTCTCCAGAACCTGTCAGAACCTGCTGGATTTCACCCCTGAAAAAAGCTATTTATACCCAAAATACTCTCCTAGTTGATATGTACCCTCAGGCCAGCCACAATTAATTTATTTGAAGTTCCAGTAGCTACAGTATTTAGGGAGTTTATTTAAGGGCATACTTAGTTTTTCAAATGACACCATTGAGAATTTGGTTGGTTTTTATCTATATCTCTCATCTATCTCTCATCTATCTATATCTTCTATCTATAATCTATCTATCTATCATCTATCTATCATCTATCTATCTATCATCTATCTATCTATCTATCTATCTATCTATCTATCTATCTATCTATCTATCTATATCATCAGCTGTCAGCTATCTATCTTTCTATACACACACACACACACACACACTTGCATACTACCGGTAGTAGCCATGCATACATGCCAGTTATGCCCAGCACAGTGTCTGAGGAGCAAAGGACAACAGACTGCATTTCTGCCTTCATCTTGGTTTGGCACTGATTGAGGCAATATCCTGTACTATTGTAATGACTGAAATTTATGTTTGTCTCACCTTACGATGTATCACCCTCCAAGGGAACACAAGCATTAAAATTGCATTATTTGGTTCTGGGAGAATGGATTTTAGGTTATTTGATAACAATCTGATGCCAGACCTTTTTGCTTGTTTGTGTTACAGGATTTTGGTATCTCCCTGATTATTAGATTGCTCGGCAATGCATAGTAAGCAAAAATAGAGAAAGAAATCACACACAAATATATAAAACAATATTTAACAATGGAAACAATAATGGCATAACTATAATTTGAATATAAGATCAGAAGGTTGTCAAATTACATCTTGTTCACAGACTTCACTGAATTGTATGTCAATTCCAGGAACAAGTTTCTAGATCCTTTGTGTAAGTGGTGTACCTCATCATTTTAAACTGCCGTGCAACTAGGTAAAAGATTTGCCTGCACTTCACATAACTTTTTTCCTGATCACACAAGTTTTACAGACACACAATTTTTGTTGTATTTCATCTGACAGTTTCTTTCATATTCACATCAGGCTAATAGTGAAAACTGAGGGAGTCAAAAGTCAGAAAAATTGATTTGTTGCAAGATTGGAGAGTGGCAGCAAAGCTCTGATATGGCTTGTCAGCAATAAAAAAGATTTTCTGGCTTGGTGTCAGCATTTCTTAGCAGACCAGACAGAAAACATAACCAGATGAGCTAATTCTATTTTATTGTAAGGCTACCTTAACAGAATTTTGCAAGTCTGAGCGTACAAATCACCTATCTCTTTTACAGAGTGTAAAGATAAGAAGGGTGCCTTCTGAATCTCTTTCTCTGCCTGTAATGCAGCTGCAGGCTATGCCATCTCTTATCTGGCAGCAGGTCTTTCTCTGTCTCCCAAGGTCTTTCCCATCTACCATTGCACTTGGTCATATGATGGTATTTCTCTTTTTGTTTCCTTTATTCATATACTGCTTCCTGTTCATAGCCACACTAGATCTTTGCTCATATAGAAGAGCAGAACCTCCATGTTATCACTTGGCCAGGTCAGAGTGGAGATGTACAGCTAAGTATCATCTGCGTACTGACAATGCTGCACTCTGTGCCATTGGATAATGTTGTGGCTTGTCCAAGTCCCGCGCAGCTGCTCATGGATCCGGAAGACCAAGAACCGACCATGGGGTGGCAAGATCAGTCTGTATCTCCGGCACCTGAGTCCGAGACCGAGGAGGACGCAGGGCCAGAGGACGATAATCAACCAGGGCCTTCTGCACCTCCCCAGCAGGAGTTAAGTGACTCCAGTGAAGAGGAGGAGCCTCTGATTGATGCTAGGGCACGCAGGGCAGCTAGCCGGCAAGAGTGGCTCTGTAGGAGGAGGTCTCCTCACATGTAAACCTGCAGGCAGAGGGGCCACGCCCTAAGACTATTTAAGGTTGCATCACAGCGGAAACTCTTGCTGGAAACAACGCAAGTATTTTGCCTGGCTGCTGTTTGAACTTTGGAATAACTCCAGTCCGGGCTCTTGGCCAACTCCAGCAAGTGAGGATAATTTATGGACTTAATGACCTGTTTGTAGTTTTGTATTTGGAATCCCGGCCAAAGTGTTCTGTGATTTTCAACAAGAACTATGGTGAAAAACCTGTAACCAACATACTACTAAGCTGCATTTATTAGTGGTAAAGTCTTCTTTGTTTTGGAAAACAGTGTGTGTGTGTCGTTTCCTGGGGGCTTGCTGCGCTGGGTCACAACAGATAAATTCACTCAGTAGTTTCCTGTACAAATTGAGTAGGAATGGGGAGAATGTCAATCCCCGAAGCAGCCCACACAGGGGCTGCAGGTTCTTTCTCTCCCTTCCTATCAACATTGATTGGCACCAATCCCAGAGGAAGTATCCAAAACCCTGAAGTTGGTCCAGAAGGTTCAGTGGTAACAAAAGCTGCTGAATATCAAGAAAAGCAAGGATGAATACATTATCTGTATCAAGCCTGCCAGGGGTCAACCACAACCATTTCAGCCCCATACTGAAATCTATCTGGAAAGGATCCAGATAATCTACTTCTTCCAAAGTTCTCTACATGTGATCTGTTACTCAACAAACTTCTCTAAAAATTGATGGCAACAGGATGAAAATTGTCCAAACTGTTAGAATAAGATTATAGTTTCTGATGAATAAGTGGGCTAACACTCTGAGTGTTGTTAATACATTAGAAGACAACTAGTAGTGATGTGGATGAACTCAGTTACACTGGGATGGGTGCATGTCTAGAATACTAAGGGGGCTAGACTGGGAAGAGATTATTCTGGAGAAAATCTGTGTCATTCCTAAGGCTCATTGCTGACTTAGTGGCATATAATCAACCAACAATACAAAATACAGGGTTTTCTGCTAAGCTAATACGATACAACTTTGCTTTCCCCTGAAGACTTGTCAGATGGGGTAAAAAATTGTAAAGAAGATCTGAAGCTGAGTATAGCTTTATAAAGATCACAACTAGAGCCATAAACCTGGTATATAAAAGCTTATGGATATACTCATTCTGTCTTGCCCCTTCAATGCAGCAGTTCAACAGGCATATTAATACCGATTATAAAATATTGTTAGAAACTTTCTTTTAATTTTATGTGTTGGGTTAGAGCTGGCAAGAATGTCCAATCTATATTTTCTCCTTATTATGCACAAGAATAGATTGCATAATCAAAGATCTCTCATAAGAGACCTGGAGGCCATCCAGAACAAGAATAGCCATGTTGCATCTGTAATTTCTAACATAGCTTCTATGTAAGTCTATGCATAGAGAAGATGGTACACTGCAGAAAGCACATTTAAGAAAAGTTGGCTGAGGAAAGCATTGAAATTATCCTGTAGTAAAATAAACACCTGGATCAGTTGCTGAACACTCTACCATTACTTTGTTCATTAACTTAATTTCAAATTAGTCACATTATATGAGCTGCTTTCCACACAATTGTGACAATCCATGCCCGTGTCACAGTGCCTTATATCTTTAAATATTATGTCTAAAATTATACAATAATCCTTTCGGGTTAACACCCCTACTTTGCTCTTTTTTTTTTTTTTTGGCTTATCTAACATCCAGACTGAATAATATGTCTGCAAAGCACACTATTTTGTAACATTTTGATTGCTTTAATTAAAGCATTTATTTTTCATCCTATGGAATCTACACAGTTGTAAACATATTATAAATTGACAATTCATTCTGACAAGCTTTCCTTGTCTAGTTGTAGCAAAATCATGACAACTTTTCTCAGACTCATTCAGCTTCTTCCACAGTCCATATGGCTATATGCACTTTACGAAAAAATTAATTGCATTCTTTTAAAAAGAAATACGTTTAATATGATGGAGGAGGGGTTAAATGTACTGTTGCCCAAAAATAGATTTAAAGCAATATTTAATGAGAACATTCTTACAAAATGCTGCAAAGAAATGTTATTGCTGTATTTAACAGCACGGGAGGGGAATTATAATAGGAATATTTTTTGGGAAAGCACAATTCTTAATTGATTCTAAAAGAAGTCATACTAGAGTCCAACATTGTGCTCCACAGTAGCAACCATAAGAAAGGGTAAAGGAAGCTCAAGAGTTCTATGATATTGATCCCTTGAGCAACCTAGCAACTGGAACTATGGTGCATAACTCAAGATACCTATTCCTAGAGTTCATCCTACACTCTTAAGTCCTCAACAGGGCACTTTCAGATATGTCTTAACAACACTGGGACAATCTGCTTTTTCCATGATGGAGATGGGGCTTCAAGTTCCAATAGACATTTTTTTAATATGCATAAAATAAATGGCCGTTGTATTTGTAATGCTGGGCCCTGATAAAATGTAGCCTTATTTCATTCAATGCTTGAGTCTCTCAGAAAATAACAATAACCAATCTGTGCAGGTTACCCAGTGGGGGAAAAATCCTCCTAATGCCTCTATAGTATTTCCTACCTAAATTGATTGTATCATGACTGACTGTTCCCATTCCTTTTGAAAGCAGTTTGCAACTGTACTAACCTCTACAAATAGTAACTGCTAAAAGCAGAAGAAACACTCATTTTGGGCTTCTGACACACTAGAAAACTATTAGAGATGCTACCACATCTTTTCTTGGCCTAACAATACATGTTAAGCAGTTTGAGGATGGCAACTTTATTCTTGATGAATTGACCTGTTAGAAGGGGATCAAGCTTCCATAGCAAGATTTTTTTTCTCTTTAAGCTCCAAGAAATAGCAATAACTCATTTGCTACCATTTGTAATTATGGTTACTGCATTTTTAAAATATCATAATTGACATAAATATAGATAAAATATATTGAAAACCCAAAGTGCTGTGTATATTGGTGTATGGCGGGACACTGTTTAGGAAAATATTGTGAGCAACTATTTTGAGTTTGGTGATGGCACGTCACCATTTTCTTTTCACCCTGTTTTGGCTGTCTGGTGTGTGTGTGTATTAAAGTCAAGATGACTGCTATCACTGAGCAATCAAACCCAGAGCCTTTATTCATATGCAGTGGGGTGGGCTTCATTTAATCACTTGTGGCTGACATCTTGACTTTTGACCTGCCCAAAGCCACTTTTTTTTTTTTTTTAGTTTCTGGAAATAAATATTGCCTGTCTTATTTTTCTGCTTTAGAGTTGTGCTGAGCTTTGGTTTCAGGATTTGGTGGACTAAAGTCTAAAATATCAGGAAAATAGAACAGGAGGAAATGGCAGTTCGGACTGGAAAAAAAATTGAAAATATTAAAATGAACATTAAAAAAAGATCAGCAGTGCCTCAATTGAAGAAGTGCTCCTAAAAAGTGGAGAAACTGAAATAAAGATCTGAGATAAGAAACATAATGGATTTTTCTAAACTTTGCCTGTGGCAAGACAGTGTGAGGCAGACAGAGATCACGTTTTTTCAGAGCCTCTTGCCATAGTCTTCCTCGTATACAGTCTGGTCTGGCAAAAATCAATAAATGACAACAGTAGAGGTATATGGATGCTGTTTTGGGCCAGCAGAAATGGAAATGAACTAGTAAAGCATCTGCTTTCTGACTCCTTTTCGGATTCAGGCTTAAAAGAATCCTCCAAGGAGTGAAAGAAATTACATGAATTTCTTAAAAAGATAATTTAGCCCATATAAATTAGTCTTGCTTCAAAGGCCAGGATTTTAATTTCATTTTTGACCAATTATGTTTCTTAAACCCAGTTTTAAATCATATCCATCTCACTTCTGCTATCTTATATTTTCCTGCAAGATAATCGTAGTGCTGGGATTAGCAACTGAGTTTTACGGGCTCTTTGTTTAAAGTTTATAAACCAAAACCATAAAAAACAAACGGGCACAAAGGATTACAAGGGTGAGGTGCCTTCTGATAATTGTCACCATGATCCTAATTTTTAAATATTATTTAAACAACATCCCTGAGAATTTTTAAAGCTGTTTAGCCTTTGAATGACAAACCTGGGACCAAATTCTGCCCTTCCTTTCAGAAGTAAATAATAATTTACCACAAGGCAGGATCCTTCACTCTGGCATTCTCTTTGTTTGAAATGCTTGTGTTTAACCTTGAAAACATGACAAAAACAGCCAACACTGTGGTAATTCTCCATGCTCTTTTGCTGGGAGTGTAATTTACAAAATATGTTATTTTGGCTGATGAGACGTAGCAGCTGTACTACAACTCTGGAGGCCTTTGATAAGGTGCGTTGGCCTCCAATTCACTTTACTACTATCCAGGATGCTAGGAGACCTGTGATAGGGGAAAATTGAAGTAAAGTGACTACCACTGTTACCACCAAATTTTTATTTTATTTTACTTTATTATGACTTTATATTTTTTAATTTTATTTTCATTAATCACCTTGATCCTTTAGTATTTCAAATTCTTTTTAGTGTCCATGGTAATCAAAATATGCTGTACGTACTTCCTTAAATGCATATCTGCATTTTTATTTCTCTCATGGAAATAACTAGATTATTGTAGTAATAAGAGCAGCTCCAGGAATTTCAGTATTAGGTTCTGATAGAAGAGAACATTTTACTCTCAGATTCAATCTCTAGCAAGCTGTGGTGAAGGTGCTGAGCATATTAGAATAAAATGAACAGCATTTAAAAAGGAAGTTAGTGGGTAATGAGATGGATTGCTTAATACCTTATCCATTTTGGAGTGGATTAAAGAAATACAATGAAGAAAATTCTGAATATTTCTTTGGATTAGCAATGAATAGAAAATAAAATTGCCTAATTAAGGCAAACTATTTAATCTGTCTTATTGCAGGACAAAAGATCTTTTATCATTTTTGCCTAGATCCTTATCCATCTTAATTTTGCCCTAGTCTTGTTTCCTCTCCCACTGAAAGAGTCAAGCCAAGAAAACTCAGGACTGGTTGCCTATTAAATTGCCTGATGCTGGCAATCTTTGAACTGATTCCATCATTGTTTTTTTCATGTGGGGATTGAATCTCTTTAGTGGCAGTTGATGCCATGAAAATGTGCTGAGGTAATCATAAGTCTGTGGCCTATTTCATAAGGCATTCTAAATCATAATACAGCATAATGCCCAATCACTGGGCAAGCTGTCAAAAGATTAATGTGTCATCATTTCCTTGCAGATTTCTGATACTTTTTCTCTACTTTAAGGCAGGAACTTTGCATTGCCTTTTCCATTATCAGAAAAACAATTGTATTCCCACTAAGTCTGGGGGAAACCTAGTTAGGTCTATTTAAATATCACCTTGATTCAGTAATGAACAGCTTGTAGTAATAAACTACAAAAGCTCTACTTGGAGGGAGACCAACCATCTGTGGACAATGATTTTGCTCTGGACTTAGCTGCATTTGCTGCTCTACGGAGTGTGCAGTTTAGCAGTTTTCCTGTATCCCAAATAATACCTGCAGCTAACAGGGCCTTTTATCAACTCAAAAATCATACTATAGAAAAGATCATTTCTATGATCCAGCTATTGTGATACTTACCTGGATCATCTATGTGTATATTATTGTGGTCTTGGTTTAGGTCTGTCTTTGAAATTTGTTGAAGATTTCAGCTAGGAAAGCAGTATTTTTAGTACTTAAAAGACCTACTTGAGCAGGGGTGTCAAACACACATTGTCACGGCGTCGTCACCTGACGTATTGGGACTTTCCCCTTCGCTAAACCGGGCAGGGGCGTGGCCAGCACATGAAGCATCCGGCCTGCGGGCCGGGAGCTTGACAGCCCTGTACTTGAGGATACATCATTTGAGATCTTGGTTTCATCTGACTCTACTTGGTTAAGGCAAGAAGCAGAGTCTTCCTGCCAACAACTTCCATATTAGAGATATCTTCCCCCCTGGCCTTAAGTCTGGCAATATTTTCAAAAGAATTGATTACATTCCAGACTCTGGGGTGGTTAAGAGCTGACTGCTTAGTTGCTATTCATTGATAGTTGTTTTATTTGTTCTTGACATGTTAACATTTTGCTTTTCTATGTTCCTTTTGCTCCACTTTCTACACATTGCTTGACCTTCCTGCGATTGTTCAGATTTTAGAAAACAGTATCTTCAGAGATTGTTGGGGAAAGGTAAGGGTTGAACTCTGCCCCTCTGAAATTAAACCAAGAATATTTCATCAATCAATGGTGTATGCTTTGTAAGGAATGAAAGGAACTGATACATACCAATAGCTCATGTCTATAATTCCACTAAAGTCAGTTATGAATTCAGACAATTATTCATTTTAAGAACAAGCTACAGAAAATGGACACTTGATGTCTACAGTTCAGAGAGAAAATAATAAATGTGCTGTATCTGCTTTCTGGTTAAGCATCACAATCAACATTTGTTAAACATTGGTTGTGCCAATGAGCTTGGCAGATGAGAAGGTAAATTGTAAAGATGTGACCATCACTTTATTAGAGCACTCCCATTGGTATCAGCAAGCAAACTGTACTTTCTAGTAAATCTTAAGCCCTTTAAATATCCAGTGATTTCATCTTATTGATCCAGAAAATCATTTAAATTAGTCTGTCTTCTGGCGAAATCACATTGGTGAAGTTAGTGCTTTCTCATATGCCTATTTTCTCAACCAAACAACATTGTAGTTTGTGCTGATTAAATTTTACTCCAGAAATTAGTAAAAAAAAAATATGGCATTTTTCCACTGAAGCCAAGACTTGGTGGAAATTAGGATGGGTAACATAAAAGTAAACATTTAATGCCACTATACATTTATATCTTTTAAACATGACAGCATATTTCACACCTCATATACCACAAAAGGTAAGAGCCTTTGTAAGTCAGCAAACTCTAAACTTTACATTTTAATGGTAAAAGGCTTGACATATTCCATCAATATGCTTGCAGACGATGTCTTTTTCTGTTTCTTTTCCACTCTTGTCCTACTGCTTCCAGTGTTTCTTTCTGGTCCAATAAAGCTGAGCTGTTTTAGGACAATATTGAATTGTGTGTCTGTCTTGTAGTGGAGCTTTTCATGACTGACTCAGTAGAAGCATTTTGCCCAAGGCAAAGGACACTTTCCAACCTTACGTGACTTTATTGTATCACTCACTATGAAAAAGAACATCGCCACAGACAGAACGCAATGGACTCAGCAAAAGTACACATTAATGCATAGTACTTAGATAAGCATTTCCAATCATGATGGGTAAATAAATTATAAAATACAAGCAAGTCTATAAAGCAAGAACATCCTGAGTTTACAAATAAATTATGTCCTTCATAACGTCAAATAGATGATGGATGTCAGATAGCAGTTTCAGCAGGGAAAATTGGGGATTAATTAAAATGTAGAAAAAGTAGTATCTATATATGCGCAAAATCTCCAGGTAATTGTTTTATTCATATATCCATTCACACATATATTATACAATATATAAGGTAACTAAGTCCATATAGAGAGTATATGTAATATAGATATTGCTGAAACTGCTTTTAAGCACCATTTTTATTACCATCATTTTATAATAAATGCTCTATGAGTAGGACCACTCAAAGTTTTATAGAATACATTTATCTTCCCTTAAGGAAACTTGAAAGGTTAATTTAAATGAGTATCACTTAGCATTTCATCTGAAAATATTGTATTTAAAAAAAACAAAAACCTTCAGGACTAAGGAATTATTACTTCGTATAGTGTGTCCTTCAATTTTGGAATTTAGTGCTGGTGAACTTGGATGGTTGGATAAATTCTTGGAGGACAAACTTATTAGTTAGTTTTCATGCATCTACATTAACACCCCTATTAATGAATATTTCCTTCATGTTCTTGGGGTGCCATCATAACAGTAGACTACATAGATCTTTGCTCTGATCCATCATTGCTTTTAGAGTCTAACTCAACTATTTTTTTTGCATTATATCGGACTTTGATCAAACTGAAAACTAAATTTGAATATAATTTCCAACAGATGGTGTACAATATATGCAAATGAATTTCTATTTCCCAATAATATCGATTCGGGATAGCAATATCCTTTGAGAAATCTACAACAGTTGCTTACTTGGTTTGAGACAACTGCTTTGTGATGGAAAAAAAATCTGAAACTAATTTAGAATGATCACTCAAACCATTGAGAGTATGATTATCTGATAAAAAGAAAAGAAAAAAAGACACAGAATAGAAATTTCATAAATGTTAAGCAGATGTTGAACATGGAATTTAGTTACTCAGTATGATGGACCAATTAATATTCAAAAATCCTTGTATGAGCCAAAAACCAGTCAGAATTTTTTGGGATTATAGAATGCCATGTGAAGTAAACAGATAACATAAGTTGAGACTTTATGTGTGGTAATGAATTGCTATCTCATCTATTTGACTAATGGTTTACATTTTGGCTAGGACAATAATAAAGGCAACAGATGCCATTTTATATGCCAGTTATATATCCATGTTCCCTCAGAAATGATACACACAATGAAAGCATTGTGCTTTCATATTAATGGCAAGACATCTGTGATGTTATAGTCTTATTCTCACATAGGCTAATAGTGGGGCAGGAGATAAGAAGATGGATTATAAAAACCCTTGATTCATGTTTTGTTTCGATCCCAAAAGTTTTTATATACATGGCCATCCATTAAAACTGGAGGCCTGGAATGAATGTTAACTTAGCGATATTCAAATTATTTTCTCATCAATTTATGGATGCTACCTTTTTTGAAAGATGACATGAAACAAATATACTAGCTTGACTTTATAATCTGAAGCAAAAACATGTTTTTAAGTATAGTTTCTATAAAATGCAGCATAAATAACCAGTTTATTCAGATAAAAGGTTTTATTGATGGGTTTGTGATGAGCTTTGTTAGTTAAGTTCTAATGCTTGTAAATAACTGTGCCAACTCAAACACATGAATACACTTCGTTATTTTTGACCGCCCAGTTATTTTTACACACACACACACACACACACACACACACACGTTATTAGGTACAGTATCATATCTGTTTTCCCATGATACAGCTTGGAAATACAATTCAGGAAAATTGAAAAACTGGCTAGAATGCACAGCAAGTAAGAAAAAGTGTGCTAATGTATACTGTTGTTTCTGAGCCTCATGTGGTTCAGTATTTTCACTCTTCCTCATCAAACTGCCACTTAGGAGCAGCTGAATTTTGCCTCCAGGAGAAAATAAGTTATAGGGGGAACAATTCAGATTTGGAAGAATTAAGTTCTGTCTCTCCCAGCATCACAGCCTGAAAATAGATTGAAGAGATGAAGAGTTATAGCTTTTTTTTAAAAGCACCCAAACTGTACATCTCTTACATTGGTTTAGTTTACTGTAATATTCATACTGTAGTATACATGTGGATGTATAGTCAAGTCACTTTTGTAGTTCCTAATTCATTAAATCACACTCACACAGATGGTGTGAATGTATCATAGATTAACTTCCACACTAAGTGATGACCAAACTTAGCTACTCTAAATGCCGAGTAGCCTTGCAACTGTTTTGTTTCATATTGTACTAACAAACCATCTGCTTTTATTTATTTTTCTGGAACTTTAAAGAAACTTGAAAAAAATGCAAAAGAAAAGGCAAGAGAGATGATTTCAAGGAAAAATAATTCAATTATCTGAAAACATGAGCATAGACACTATATATGCTTTTTCCATTGTTTCCCCAAATTGTAATTGATAGCCAATGAAGGAGCTATTCAAACTCTAAGCGTAGATTGAGTACAAATTTAGCTAGATGTTTATGACACTTTTACCATCAAGGCAGGAACTAACATGTTCTTCTTCTATATCAGGAGAATATGGATAACTGAAATCTTGTATGAGAATTTTTGAGTAGAAAAGTGAACAATAGAAGTAGTAGTCAAGTAGAAATACAAGTAGACAGCAATGGCTAGAAAAGTCACATCTGT
This sequence comes from Thermophis baileyi, assembly GCA_003457575.1. Lineage (NCBI taxonomy): Eukaryota > Metazoa > Chordata > Lepidosauria > Squamata > Dipsadidae > Thermophis > Thermophis baileyi. The sequence goes on from QLTV01001700.1 coordinate 521,844, forward strand.
CAATGTATCTTCCTTTTTATAACAAGTCCCCAAAAGGGTGATCTTATATTTATTAATTTAATAAGTAACCTTGTTAATCATACTGAGATTTATTTAAATCTTATAGGCATCTACTCGTTATGATATGTCATAGAAACAATGTTCTTGTTATTCCCCCATAAATAGAAGTTAAAACAAACAATGCAGACAGTGAAGTCCAGAGCAAATTATAAAAATCAACAGTTTTTCTGGGGCTGGTCTCTTGAAGACATTCTATGCAGCTCTTTGCTATTCCCAGTAGGTTCAGCTAGAGGATTTTAGCATTTTATAAAAGGATTTTGTGATCAAGTAGGACAATAATATTTCAGATTAATCAGTGCATGCAATGCTCAAAGAATTAGAGCTCTACTTATGGGAAATTTGTTCATTGGGCAGAGCTGGAAGGAGGTATATATGCAAATAATGCTGTGAAAATGACATTGCATGCAGCTATTATTAATTTACCTACTGGACTTGCTGCTTTTCTTCCGACTCCTCTCTTTTTCTTTTTTGGATTAATTTATTAAAGAAGTTTTTATTTTGTAAAACAATACACATTTAAAAGACAAAAGAAAGTAAAGAAAATTGATAGGTAAATAGGAAAGTAATGAAAAAAGACAAAAAAGCAAGACAGAGAAAAAGAAAAAGAGTTACAGGTAGTCCTCAATTTACAACAGTTCGTTTAGTGACCGTTTGAAGTTATAGCGGAACTGAAAAAAGTGACTTATGACCATTTTTCACACTTATGACTGTTGCAGCATCCCCATGGTCACGTGATTTACATTCGGATGCTTGACAACTGGTTCATATTTATGACGATTGCAGTTTCCTGGGGTCATGTGATCATCTTTTGCGACCTCCTGACAAGCAAAGTCAATGGGGAAGCCAGATTCACTTAACAACTGCAGTGATTCACTTAACAAATGCAGCAAGAAAAGTCATAAAATGAGGCAAAACTCACTTAACAAATTTCTCACTTATCAACATAAATTCTGGGCTCAATTATGGCCATAAGTCGAGGACTACCTGTACAGAGGTGGCTTCCAATCTTTATAGCAGTTATAAATGCATTTATATTTTATCTGCTCTTTCTCTCTCTGAGGTTACATTGTGGCTCTCTCTCTTTTTTTTTTTTCATATTCTATCATTTCCAATAATCAAACCCATAAATCAAACGTTCATTTTTTTCAGTTTTCAGCAAAAAGTCCATAAAGGGATTCCAGTCACTAAGAAAAATTTGTATTTCCCCTTATCAAACAAGTCGTTTTTCCCACCTCTTCAAATTCTGTCCTCTTTGCCAACTATTCCTCCATTGAGGGCTTTTCAAAGTATTTTCATCTTTCTGCATTTAATAATCTTTACTCTCTTCTTCCAACTTCTCTGAGAACCATTCTGGTCCACAGAGAGATGGCCATGCAGGACATTAGGAATAAAGCCAAAAGCATGTGCAAATTAAAGCATGAGCCCTCTTAAACAGCAATTTTCTTTTTCCTGTAACATTTTTAATTTTAAGTCTTAATTAAATTTGGTAGTCTTAGTAAAGACCAGTAAAAATTCTCTGTAATATATCATGTGGGTATTCATAATATCACTAAAAACCAATTTATTCAACAATGGCTACAACTGTCTATCCTAACCTTACTTGAAAGCCTTGTTGAATAGATTGGACTGTAATTCTGAGTAAAATTGGTTAGGATTCCACTGCTCAGTTTTCCCTGCCAAGGCTCTAGTTATTTAGAGTATAGGTTTGGTCTTCACAAATCTAAACCATTTTTCCTTTTAATTTAGGCAACTGCATACATACACAGACAGCTTTGTGTATGAGCAGATCAATCTGTTCCATAGGCAACATGAATCTGATTAACTTTTAATACAGCAGAAGACAGTAAATTGTGATCTCGTCATTTAATACTGCCAGAAGTTTCATTTTATTCCTAGCATTAATTTGTTTTAAAAAAGTAAGAAAAAAAATCTGAGTTCTCCTTACAGTGGTAGCAATGGTGATGAGGTGTCTATATTTTCATTGTAGCCCTATGAAAAGTATAGTGAAACTTAACCATGAGGTGGAATGTTCTGATCCAAATAGGACTTCACATGTCAGAAGCAATCTTTTATATCCATATTCCTAAATAAATGGGGAATCCAGCCTGCCAGGAGGAGTTGGGTAAACAATTCCCCGAACACTGGTTTCCTTTATTTTAAATAGTAGAATCTCCCAGATTTAGAAAAAGAGAGAAAGAGATCAGGGTAAGGATTCTTTTTCTTAACCCTAACCCTTTTGCTGCCACAAAAAAATTCATATTTTCTTTGTAAGGACTATGGATTGAAGGCCTTGGTGTGTGCCGTTTTTATGCTTCTAAACATAAGTAGAACCCTATCAGATGAGATCAAAGCTCTGCTATTTCTCCTACTGTCCAATTAGAGGTACAGTATCAAGGAAGCCTACAAGCAGGATAGCAAGGCAAAAACACTCTCTATTGTACTGTGGCAATTTATGTATACTACATAACCTACATTGTTGACCAAGTACTTTCATTCTTGACTTTTAATTTATTTGTAATTAACCTTTTTTTGTACATATTTTATTCTATTTATGCATATAGCACATATGAAGATGCATAAAATGAAGTGTTTTCTAACACTTTCTATCAGTCAGATGGTCTTCAACCTTAATAAAAACAATGCAGAAAAGAAAGAACCCCAAAGCAAATTAATTAACTTGGAGATAACAATGAAACAAATTAAAACAAGAGGTTTGTGATTTAACTAGATAACTCTATCAACTTTCATTCTGTATTTTACTTTTCACAATGCACTTCTGAATATCTTTTGTATTCTGACTCAGCTGGATAAATAACATTAACCAATTTATCATTTCTGTTGTATGGGTAAGCAAAGATCAGCACACAGATAGGGACAGTTATGGGGACTGGTAGCACAGAATCAGTAATTTTAATTCTAATGCAAATAGTTTTAGCCTTTCTATGGAAAGGTTATGAATGCTTGCAGTTTTCAGTATTTTTATCTGATTAGACAAAATCTAGAATTATAAAGATTCCTTTGAGTAACAACTTTACAAGGTTTTTTCCCCCCTTTTCTTTCCTTTTCAGCAAAATTGTTCTGTTATTGGGACCATCCCTAATTGAGATCAAATTAGGTGTCTGTAGAGTTGGGGAAAAACATTAGGAGATGATGATAATACTTGTAAGCATGCAAAGGTTTCTGAGCTGGCTAAACAGATTTACCAATTAAATTCTTGTGCTCATAAACATGAATGGAGTCACAAGTTATCTCAACTTGAACTTGAGGAAATACTTTGACTACATGAGCCTCCTTAGGTCCTCCCAATCCAACTCTGATGACTCTATGATTGCAATGCTAGGAAAAGTTAGTATATTCAGTTAAATAGTAACAAAATAGGAGTGTTGACTGAATATGCATAACAATGTATTTATTTCAGTACCCCCAAGGAGAACATATTATAAAACCATGTGATACCCTATTTTCTTAGTGCCAACTGAAATCTTATGTTGTATTTTTGTATTATCATTTTTCTTTTTACTAAGAGCTGGGAAACCTCTATTACATCATACATGTGGGATTAATCCAGAAGTTTTAACTTTTTTTTTTTCTTTGAGTGGTCTTACTCTGCTCTTGAACAACAAAAGACAGTTAACATTTATTTATATGCTGTATCGGATAAGAAATATCTCTACAAACACAAGTTACGTAGAAACAGCAAGTCAGAAATAGAATAAAACACCAAGTGAAAATAACAGGCTGTAAATACATTTCAAAAAATGTGATCTGATTTTTTTGTCTTTTTCTTTTTGTCGACTAGCACCATCTGTACAAGAATATGAACATAAATGTTTGGATAATAAAGATTTGCAAGGCACTTCAGACAGTTTCCCCATGTATTTTTACTATACTGGGGCTCTCAGCAACTCCCTACACCTGCTTCTTCCTCCCTCTTCAGTTATTGATGGGCTGGGGTGGGTGGGGGTAAATCACTTCTGCAGCGGTTCCTATGTACAAACATGTCCTCAAGATTTCTCAAAGTGCTCTTTCAGGCTTGAAGAATCCACATCCTTATTTTCAGCGTCTTTGCTTTCCAACACATATTCAGCATCATTTAAAAAAAAAAAATCCATCTTCTCGCACGTAGTCAAAACATGGCACCAACCTTCATCCTCATTCTGGGTCTTTGGGATATAAGTTCAAAAAGAAGGAAAGGGGTGTCTGGCAGTAGTCCAAAAGATTCTTGAGGCTAATTCTTCATCGACGTCTGGAAGAGATGTCAAAGCAGGTGATCATCATGAGGTGGGCCTTGCAATAATTGACACGATTCTCTAACCGCTCAGTCACACATTCAAGAGCCTCCAAGTACTCCAGGGAATCCAAGTCAAAAACATGTTCCAGATCAACTGTAAGAAAGGAAATAAAAACTGGTGGAGAAACAAGACTAACCCAATTACTGCCAGAGAGGAAAATGCAAGCTCTATCTTGCAATTTGAATGGTTTATATTCATATATGGATCTGCAACATTCAACATTCAATGAATGTACTCAACATTCATGAGTACAAGAATCTATTCACTGCTACTATTAAAAATGTATACAAAAAATACCAAAATTCATGTTACTATTTGCATAAGGCAACTTTGCAAGCCACTGAATTATCCACTTGTTTTTCTAATTTTCACTGCCTGGGTTGCAAACAGCTATACCTAGTAAAATAAAATCATTCCATTTAAAAAAAAAAGCCTTTTTAGGTTGTTTACTTAGAATGAGCTTTCATGCATTAGCATTCCTATCACCAGATGTTTTCAGTCACTCATCTCTAACCTGGTTTCTTCTAGATGGCACTTGAAATTGAATACATGTGGAAGAAAACAGGCTGAAGAAGGCTATCAAAACCATTATCCTCAGTTTGTCGGGTAGAAAAGTTGTGGAAGATTAAAAAATAGAAAGTGACATTTGTAGCCAAAGGCAAAATGTGTATAAGATTCAAAGAAGTAATACATTCAAAACAATAGTTATTATATTCATGTTTTATATTGATCTGTACTGTATTTATGTATTAAATCTGTATACTACATTTTACCTGGAAACATGAGGCAGCAGACACAGCACTGCTTTCTATTGTTCACAAAATAGCTAGATTGCTCATTGTTCAGGAATGATTCTTTATTAAATGAGAGTGAAGAATGAAGAATTAAGTGAGGTGCCACAAAGTTTAGTTCTGAGCGCCCTACTTGTCAACAACTGTATTAATGGATGAAGAGGCAAATGGAAAGCTATCAAACTTGTGGCTGACATAAAATTAGACAGATTTGCTAATAATCTTAAAAGACAGAAATAAAATTAAAAATGATCTTGATTACCCTGAGCTCAGGGTAATCAGATGCAATTTAATAGAGCCAAATGCAAAGTTCTTCACTTAGTAAACAAAAGATCAACCAGAATAGAAACCAGAACACTGTGAGATTTACTCTTCTTAGGCATGAAAGCTGGCTTGATGACTTTGGGCTGGTCACTCTCTCTCAGCCTCACAGGGTTGTTAGTGTGGAGAAAATAGAGGAGGGAGTATCAGGTATGTTCCCTGCCTTGGGTTACTTATATAATAATAATACAGGTGGGATAAAAATAAATACATTAAAAAATAAGTAAGTGCTGGTTGGATGACTGCAGTCACTCGTGCCCTAGTCATTTCACAGCTCAACCACTGTCATGTGCTGCACATGGAGCTACACTTGAAAATCACTTGAAAGCTTTCAATGGTCCAAAGTGCAGGGACTGAGCTACATTTGGTTGCCAGTATAATTCCAGGTATGATTCACGGTCCTGGTTATTTCCTATAAAGTCCTATGTGGCATAGGGATGGGTTATTTGAGGGACTTCCTACTTCCGATTGCTTTTGCCTAGTCAATGTGGGTCAATAGTGTTGACATGCTCCAGTTCCCTTTTATTAAACAGTGTCATATTTTGGGACCCAGGAAACATGCCTTCTCCTTCTAGAACATGTACTTTGGAATGAGGTCCCTGCAAGATCAGGGTAGCTCCCATCCTGTTGGCGTTCTGGAAAGTGACTAGAGTGCCTTGTGGATGGATTCCGAATATGATTTTCTCATGAGTGGCTGCATTTCCATCTTGTGCATTCATTTGTATTTTGCTATTTTAGTTTTATCCTGCTATGTTGTTATATTTGCTATGCTGCCTTGCTTTATTTGCTATATTGTGAAGTGTTCAGAGCCTGGGAGTTGGGTGGTGCCAAAATCATCATCATCATCATCATCATCATCATCATTCATCACCACCACCACCAACAACAACACATTGGTAATATTTGTGAAAAATATCTTGGAATAATAGTTGATTATCAACTGAATATTAGTTAATGGTAAGTTCTGGATGCAAAAAATCCAAATGTAATTTAGGGATTGATTTAATGTCATTAACACAATGAGGGGCTGCCACAAAGAAGAGGGGGTCAAATATTCTCCAAAGCACCAGAGGGCAGGACAAGAAATGATGGTTGGAAACTAATCAAAGAGAGAAGCAATCTGGAATTAAGGAGAAACTTCCTAACATTGAGGACAATTAACCAGCGGAACAGCTTGCCTTCAGAAATCGTGGGCGCTCCATCACGGGAAGATTTTAAGAAGAGACTAGACAGTCACCTATCTGAAATAGTATAGATTCTCCTGCTTGAGCAAGGGGCTGGACTAGAAGACCCCCAAGGTCCCTTCAAGCTCTATTCTATTCTAATTCAATGAACATATATTTGGGAGATAGTGGAGGACAGGGGGGCCTGGCATTCTGTGGTCCATGGGGACATGAAGAGTCATACATGATTTAGCGACTGAACAACAACAATTTTAGGATTCATCAATGGATTTAGAGTGTTCAAATTTTGGGGGGAAAAATTTATTTGTTAAATTTAAAATGTAACCGTTCCCCTTTATTTTGCTTCAATTCACCCCACTTGAAGTACTATGCCTAATTCTAGTTATTACACTTCAGGAGAGATTTGGAAAAACTGGAAAAACTTCTGAAAAAGACTATGAGGATGATAAGGGGACTAGAAACTAAGTTCTATGAAGATTGAAAATGCTCAGTATAATAGCACACTTATTCCAGAATGTAGAACATAAATAAATGGATTTAAGTTATTGGAAGGCAGATTCCAACTCAATTTAAAACACACACACACACACACACACACACCCCCCTAACAAATAAAAGCAGTTTAGAGTGGAACCAATTACTTGGAAAGGTTCCAGACTTCCCTTTCATAGTTACATTCATGCAGAGGTAAGATACTTATCTGTCAAGAATGCTAATATTCAGTTTCCTAAGCTAAGCAAGGGGGTTGGACTCAATAGCTGAAGTAGCCTTTCCAACTCTATGATCTCTGTTCTTTCCTGACTATATATAAAGAATCAGATTAATTTCGGATTAATAAGACATTTTGAGCAATGGTTAAATTAAAATAATTTATAGTATTATTTAATAGCAGGAGAGCAGACTTATTATATAACTTGTATGTCCAAGTGAACTGAGGGCAGAAGAGGAAAAGAAACCTCATTTTCAGAAGCTGTGGACTGAGACGCCTATGCGTTAATCTGGTGATGGCAATATTTCTCACTTCTCTGATTCAGCTTTTGAACAAATATGCCCACTTGCTTCCAATGTCACAGTTTAATGGAAATTATGTGGGAACCGTAATAGAATCACAGACAATCCAAACCTGCTTGAGGTCAAATATAATTTCAAGATTAAAATTTTACTTGCTTTAAAAAGAGTAGTGGCTAAGCTGAAATTCCAGTAAAATGTCTTGGCAATGAATTAACTGAGGAGGCATAAAACCTTACATTCACTGAGCCATTTATTGGGATCCAGCATCAGATACTGTTTGGTCACTTCCAGCTCTCTCATTAACCACTCGTACTTGGCCTTGACCTCTGCAATTCGCTGCTGCCGATGCTCCAAGATTTTTAGCTTAGCGTTGTAGCAAATCACCTCCTACCCAGTAAGACATATGAGAAGAAAGAAAAAAAGGAAAGGGTAAAGATGAGACAAAAACATTTCTCCGGTACAATAATTTCTCATTTGGTAGGAATCAGAAACACAATTAAGTTAAATCATGGGGAAACAGTTACACAAATAAACCATGGACATTTAAGGGATGGTGAGTAATTGGAGCTGATACCACATTAAATCTAAATTTTCTTCCAAATGGATTTTTTAAAAAAATTATTTTATTTTATTCTCATTTTTATTTCACATCCTAAAGCAGCTTATTACATTTTTCTGCAAAGAAGAAGGTTCATTATCAAGGTTACAATTCCAAGAGTGAAAGCAGAAGTTCAGACGAAATGTATTATTCTCACTTCCATAGTTCCTGGGAGGGGGCATTTGTAAGAGAAAATTACTGGGGAAAACACTCAATTTCCTTTTAACCTGAATGGATCTGAAACTAGGAGTGAGTCACTAGAGCAAAAAATGGTCTTTCCGGACTACTCACCATAAATAACAGCCCTCCATTCATTATCTTTGACAAGTGATCAGGACTATGGATGTGTCACCATACCATCCGCTATAGATTTTGAAATGTTATAGGTGCAGTGCAATCTTTGGTTTTAAGAATTGGAAAACAAAACTCTTCTCTTTCAATTTACATTACCTAGTTGGCATTCTTCAGAAACATACTGTATATAGTCTAAAAGGGATGGTATACTGAAAGCTTTTGAATCAGGGTTTCCTTCAACACAGACACAATGCATTCTTCCTTAGCAAGACTTTCATTGAAGACAGCAACTCCGTGTACCCATCATTCTTATTCTGATGAATGCAAATCTGATTCTGTGGACATTGTTTCTTTGTGTTTATAGAAGTGAGCATGGACTTGTGGATCAAATGAGGGTGTGAGTACAGGTAGTCCTTGACTTATGAGCATTCATTTAACAACTCTTCAAAGTTATGATGGCCCTGAAAAAAGTAACTTATGACTGGTTCTCACTGCAGCATCCCCAGTCGCGTGATTAAAATTTGAGCTCTTGGCAACCGGCATGTATTTAAAATGGTTGCAGTGTCCTGGGGTCTTGTAATTGCTATTTGCGACCTTTCCAACAAGCAAAATCAATGGGATTCACTTAACTACTGCAGCAAAAAAAGGTCATAAAAATAACAATCACATCACTTAGTGAGAGAAGTTCCAGTTCCAATCGTGATCATAAGTTGAGGGCTACCTGTCTAGTTATTGAGGCAAAGTCAACGGTCATTATTTCTTACAGCATGCTACATTTTATTTTTTATTTTTTTAAAATGTTTCTTGTAAGAGGGATCTTTGGTATTTTCTGACTGGATTTGACTGCAAAGGTTACATATAAATAAATATCAACAGCGTTTCCAGAAAGCTTCATGTACAGCAAAACAATATTGTTCTTAGCAGAATTCCCAGATCTCTTTTAGGAATTGTTTTTATTGAGTATTGTGGGTTCTATTTGAATTTAGGATCATGCCTACTTCACTGGATGTATTTTAAAGAGTGATTTGCAAATTTTGCTGAAAGCATCTACAAATAAATATACAGTAACATAAAACCAATATCTGTGCTTGTTAAAAAAAAATATTAGTATGGCCTCACATTGTTATCCCCCATGCGCCGTCGCTGGAGCCGTTCCACATCATCAATTTCATAGACTTTGATTTCAAAGGGCTCTCCCATCCCTCTCTGGGAACTTCGCAGAGGTCCATCTACCCAGCGTATGGCTGGGCTGGTAGGCTTCCTTATAGGAGATGTAGTGTCAAGCGACAAAGCTGGAATGAGTCTCCGTCTCTGAGAACCTAAACAATGTTAAGTTGTAAAGTGTTGTTGTCAATGGACAAACTTCTAATACTGTTGTATTATACTGATTCCTACCAATAATTCAATATAACATGACAAATCTACAAGCACTTGCATATAATCATTGTAACATGACATTTCTCTCTTACAAAGTGCTGGTAGTATGACAACAGAGGAGTGCAAAACCTCATATGGAGCCTTCATTTAAAGGATAATTGAGAGGAAGGAAGCATTGCAGATAACTTTTGTTTGCAAGATGATTGTTCATTTCATAACACTATAGATGAGATTAGATTCCATTTCACTTAATCTCTGAATTTCTTTGAAATATCCTGAGAATCAGGAAATGGATAGCTTTTTAGCTCCTGTTTATTCTATGCAAAAGAAAAAAAAATCAAAAGTTACAAAATCACATAGTTCTTATTTATTAAACCAAGCTCATCTTACATATATATTCACATAATGTTATAAAATAAAATCACTAACACTTGAACTTAAAAATACGGGCAAGGGAAACATACATAGTCCAATTTTCTAAGCAGTCCTCCAGATGGACTCTTAGTAGTAAAATACTTGCTACTCAGATTTAGAAAAGTGACTTCTTCTGACTATTGTATAATTGGTAGAGACCAAGTTTCCTTCCAACGTTGCACTGTACAATTTTTTGCAACTGTAAAAATATGCGATGCATATTTCCATTCTACTCCTCCTAGTTTTCAACCATTCATATATAATTTGAAAGCTAAGCATGAAAAAAGAATATTTCAGAATCAAGTTAATTAAAAAAAAACAACTTCTGGTCAGCAGCTGACCAGCCTTGTTTGATCTTGAAAAAAAGTAGCAGGGCCAGACCTGGTGACTTTGATGGCAGACTACCAAGAAGTACCAAGAATAAAGATTAAACTTGCAACATGAAAAAATATTCCAGAAAAAGCAGTGGAAACAACTTTTCTCTCTCTCTCAAAAAAACCCCTACATGGATGTGTCCATGATGGCACTAGGAAAAAAGCTTGAGTCAACAAAGACTACTTTTTAGTTAGAGAATCTGGACATTCAAACATTATTTTGAACCAATGTTGCATTTTGAGCAGCACATCTCCAACAATGAGTACAGAGCATCAATTATTTCTTTAAAAGGTCCATAGGTTTCCAATACATGTGAAATAACTGTTCAAAAATCTATTATAATTCAACCCTATGAGAAACTATAACAGTATCTGTGCTGTTGTGGTTAACATTGCAGGCTTTCTCAGATAAGGAACACAAATGAGTTTGAGTTTGTTTGGAGCATGACAAAATAAAATTCAAGGTCAGGTATAATGCTATACCAGAATAGTTTTTGAAAACCAGTGAAGTTATGATTATAATTTTAGCCCTCCAGTTTGTAGATCACACCAGCAGCATATCAAAGAAAAAAAAGTTTGTTTCAAAAGTACACTGCTGTTTTGACAAGGGCATTATGACACAAAAAGTTTCAGGTAAAGCAGAGGTCTTCAAACTTGACAACTTTAAGGCTTGTGGACTTCAATTCCCAGAATTCTCCAGCCAACTATGCTGACTGGAGAATTCTGGGAGTTGAAGTCCACAAGTCTTAAAGTTGGCCAAGTTTGGGGACCCCTGAGGGAAAGCATGAATTGAGAAAAGTCTAATCTCCAATACTGTAGGCAACAGAGAAAAGAAAAGGAAGGAGAGCAATTAGTCTCCTTGTCTTAGGGCAAGTGGCATGGGAGCTGTATTTGCTTCTCCAGCTTAGCATAGTGAAAGGGAGAAAACAAAATTATAGATGCCTTTTATCTCTAGCCGAAGGCTACTGCAGTCACAGTCTGAAGAGAGATTAAGATAATTTGGCCAGGGGACTCTGAACCAGACTTTAAGTTATATCCATTGGTTGTTAAAAGTTACTCTTATACCAGTGAAAAAGAGAACATTGTAAGCACACAGATTATTTTTAATTCAAAATAATTTAGATGAGTTTCAGAAATATGCTCACTTAATTTAAGCATGAGTTTCTACCAAGCACTGCCAATTTACCATATAAGGTTTTTTTGGGGGGGGGGAACTATTTGAAAGCAACTTACTAAATCTGTTCGTTATCCCTGCATGTATGTACTCAGGCTCATATTGTACATGCATGCAATGCTATGTACTCATATTATGCTATAGACCAGGGGTGTCAAACTCACGGCGTCATGTTTTTGTCACGTGACGTATCGCAACTTTTCCCCCTTTCACTAAAACGGGGGTGGGGGTGGCCAGCGCATCCGGCCCGCGGGCTGCGAGTTTGACACCCCTGCTATAGACAATTTAGAAGAATACTTGGGAAAACAGCAGATAAAAGAATAGAGATTCTGGAGAAAACCACCTTGTTCTTGTCAAGGTCTTTTGCTTTTTGTGGAGAGGCGTTATGTGTGTTTTCTGCTACAAATGGAAGAACTGCTCAAACTGAAACAAAATAAATGTTTTCTCCAGAAGGGAACAATAGATAGAAAGGTAGTTAAGTAGAGGAAGGAGATGCAGCCCGTTTATTCTGCTTCATCATCCATTTCAGATTTTTAACAGCTGTAATAAAACTAACACTGTTCTATTTTCTTCAAAGCCAGTCATTTACCTTTGTGAACTCTGCTGAGCAGAATCCTATGTACATATATTTGGGTTCCACCTTTTGAACCACATTTGCAAATATTTATTAGTGTAGCTGAAAGCAATGAGTAACAATTCCCTACTTCTTACAGAGATAGTGATCTGAAACTCAATCCATTTTAAGTAAGCAGTGGTTAACAAGCTGATTAGTTAGACACTATGAATACTGTGAGACTTAAGGAAAATCTGCTGCTTTAGAGTTCCTCTGCTTAGAAAGGATTAAAAGGAACTAAGCCCTTTTAAACTCAGTAGGGCATACTTCTAAGTAGACAAAACTCTCAGAGTTTATCTATTTTGCTTAAGATGGATCATTAATATTAGTACTCCACAGTAATTCAGAATCAGAGTCTACAGAAATTCACAGTAATACAAAAATAGATTTTTTGCATAGTTCAAGAAGTGTCCAGTTGAATACATACATATAAAGAGGCTCAGCTGGGATAAAACTACACTACCTTTACTACACCAAACGATTCTGAAGAATATATAAAGTGAGATGGGAAGGTTTGCAAAGGCTGTAATGTATTGATATATGGAACACCAGGAGATTTGAGAAGGTTCTCATCCGTCAGTGTGTTTAGTCATAAGATAATATGAGCCATACCAGACAGTTCTCCTACTGCGACTCTAACAATATAAAAAGAGGCCTGTTTGTTTTCAGCTTCCAAAGTTATATAGCTCCAAAGGCCAAATTGCCCATGAGGAAATTTCATTTAGTGGCCTAACTTGATTGACTGTAATTTCTACCACCTGTTTCTGAGAGGATCAAGTAATTCCTTTAGGTGATCTCTTTTGGTCAAAGTCTAGCCAGGAAAGAAATGTAACAATAAATAATGCGATCGTTGCAATGCAGCTGTAGGACCATAACTAGAGGCCTGTTATGTGGATTAAATATCATGTAGTAAAAGGAGAAGAGGAACAGAGTTAAATCACACTGGTGCAGAAGTTTTACAATTTGAGTCTTTCCACACCATTCAAAAATACTGTATAGCAAATCTAATATAGCATGTGTGTATTTTTGTATTAGAAAATTAAAGAATTCAGAAATACATATTTTTCTCTTAGGACAAAATGACATGTAATGAAAAACAGAAAGTTCAAGTTATTCCTAACTCTTGTATTTTTTACCCACTCTGTACATAATTCTTCTACAAAGAGTGTAGCAGCTTTGAAATGCTTATAGTTATATTACTGAATTGTTGAATATTTGTTTCAAAGTGTCAATATATTTTGACTTCGAATAGGGATTTTAAATTCCTATGTGTCCAGCAGATGATACATTTATCCTCTGGATAAGTGTATGGCTTATCTTGGAAAGCTTAAGCAGGGGGCAACAGTCAATACTTGAATAGACCACTAGGGAATCCCAAGCTTGTTGGAAAGACCTCCCCCCAAGAACTCTTCAAATATATCCCAGAAGAAGACAGGGGCAACCTGATGTCATACTGTTGTCAGGAACACTACGTTTCATGCAGGGGTGGGTTCCAACTTACCTCGCTGCCGGTTCGCTCCCTCCCGCGCCGCATGGGCGCGCCTCGCGAGTACGTGCACGCTTCGTGCGTGCATGCGCAGTAACAAAAAAAAGCTGAAAAGGAGCGTTGGTCCTACCTGAACGCCTTTTCTCAGTGAGGGTTGCAGGATAGGCCAGGAATGGGTGGTGACTTCGTCCTTCTGCCTGGAGACTGAGTCATAATTTTTAGCCACGCCTCCATCGCCTTTCTCTCTGGCGTCGCCTCTGTCACTGACTCCAGTTATCGACGAAGGCGCAGCTGTAACAAGACAAACTTATCCAGAGGTTAACTGCCCTGACCCCACCCAGCCGAATCCAGACCCTGCGGTCATACAAGGGCGGGACTGGCCTATCCTGCAACCCTCACTGAGAAAAGGCGTTCAGGTAGGACCAATGCTCCTTCTCCAGTGAGGTTGCAGGATAGTCCAGGAATGGGACATACCAAAGCTGGCAGTCCTAAGGGCGGGCCTCCGTCAGGGCTGGATCGTCCGATGCACAGAGAATCTGCTGGAGCACTCTCCTGCCGAAAGATGCCTCAGCCGAGGCAAATACGTCCAGCCGGTAATGCTGGATAAATGGCGTAGGGGAAGTCCAGGTGGCCGCCTTGCAGATTTCTTCCAGGGAAGCCTGTGTAGACCAGGCTGCGGAAGACGCAGCACTCCTAGTCGAATGAGCGGTCACCCCCTGCGGCACTGGTAGAGATTGGGCGTGGTACGCGGCCGCGATACAGGCCCGTATCCAACGGCCGATGGTTGACGAGGATACCTTCGACCCGAAAGAAGTAGGCTGGAAGGATACAAAGAGTGCCTCCGAACGTCTAGAGGAGGCCGTCCTCTTGATATAAATCCGAAGTGCCCTCCTCACATCCAGCATGTGCCACTGGCGTTCCCGGGCCTGAGAAGGCCGAGGACAAAAGTTTGGCAACACAATCTCTTGGGCTCGATGGAACCACGTGTCCATCCTTAGTACAACCCTATCAGGGTAAAATTGACAAAGGTCCTCCCTGACAGAGAGGGCCGCCAGCTCAGAAATGCGCCTGGCCGAGGTCACCGCGACCAGGAACGCCACCTTCAGAGTCAAGTTACGCAGGGTAGCCGCCCTAAGGGGCTCAAAGGGTTCAACAGTCAAGGCGTGTAAGACCTTGGGCAGATCCCAGGAGGGATAGCGGTGCACCACCGGTGGACGAAGGGTGGCTACTCCACGTAAGAACCTAAGTAGATGGGGGTGG
>QLTV01001700.1:542340-611052 GCA_003457575.1 Thermophis baileyi
ATAATGCTTTTATTTAAACATTTAGAAGTTAGCCTAAACTGGGGCCTATTATTAATTTTAATAAGTACCATTTATACATGATAGATGAGAGAGAGAGAGAGAGAGAGAGAGAGAGAGAGAGAGAGAGAGAGAGAGAGAGAGAGAGAGAGAGAGAGAGCACAACATCCTATCCTCCAAGCACAGACGTGTTTGAATCTCATTTTACCATCTCTACATCCTGTTCAGCTTTCAAGTTTAAAAAGGTCCCTAAGCACACAGATGTATCAAGGCCTTCTATATTATGAACTTCACTAGAAATGTAAACCCATCCCCCTGTATTATGAATTACCACCTCAACTGCCATTGTCATCAGTTGTGATGAAGAAACTAAAAAACAATTATGCTTGATGCTGTTTGGTTCAAGAGGATCTTGGTTTTAAAACCAAATAACATATGTTGTCCAGTGCAAAGCCAATCATCATTCTTTTGCTTTCTGATTCATCTTAAAACAGGAGAGATTCTTTTTTTTTTTTTGAGCTGAGAAGAAATCACACACTTGATTGGTTAAACATTTGTATTTTTGCATCACCTGTCAAGGACTTGGGAACTTAATACTCTGCATAACATATTTCTTCACTACCCTATAAATCAGTGGTTCTCAACCTTTCTAATGGTGTGACCCCCCGTGACCCCCCTGCCGCCGCCGCAACCCCCCCGCTGCCGCGACCCCTCCGCCACCGCGACCCCCTCCCCGCACGGGATGAGGTGACAAAGGGGGCGTGGCACCAGGGGCGAAATGCTCCCAGTTCGGGCTTGGCTGCGGGTCGCCGGACAGCTGATAGCGTCGGAAGTGGGAGACTTCGCCCGGATGCCGCCATTTGGGTTCTTTTACCCTCTGCGCATGCGCAAAGCATTCTGCGCATGCGCAGAGGGTAAAAGAACCCAAATGGCGGCATCCGGGCAGGTGGGCGAAGTCTCCCGCTTCTGTCGCTACCAGCTATCCGGCGATCCGCTGGCACGGCTGAACCGGGAGCATTTCACCCCTGCAGTGACGGTGGCACCAAGATGGCGGGCTAACGCACGCAGTGACCCCTGTGAAATGGTCATTTGACCCCCAAAGGGGTCGCGACCCACAGGTTGAGAACTGCTGCTATAAATCTTTTGGATTGCAATTTATTAATTCTAGGTTAGAAATTTTACAGATTCAATTCTGAAAATCTCAGAAGAGAAAATACTTCCTATACTATGGATACTTGAGTTTTTGAACGTATTGTATTATTGCTTTTCTGTCATCCAAAATCACAAACCTGTGAAATAAGCTATTAAAAAAAAGAACAAAGGGGAAAACTCATAGCTTTTTAAAAAAAAGGTATCTCCTCTTAAATAACTAACTAATAAACCTGATTTTCAGGGAGCAATAGATGAAAATGTTAAGCCATTACAAGCGGAGCTGGGGAGTGAATCAGTTCTTCATAATTCCTCTCTGGATAAGGAAAGAACTTGATACTGCCCACAACTGCACCAGTCAGTTGCTCCTTATGAGGAGACTGTACACAGCGGTCTCTGGTGGGTTTAGCGCTTTGGGAGATGAGAGAATGCCATCTTCCCTCAAACCATACTTGGCAACTTCCCAGTCTAATCATCAGCCTTGGATTTTCCCATCCAAAGACTAACCGTGTACAACCCTGCTTAGATTTTTGAGGTAAGTTTAAATGGCTAAATGTGCTTAGTTGAATAGATCATTCCCATTCTCCCCTGCCCAGTATGCTATATGGACTAAGTGTATTTAGTAGTCACAGCATGCAGTATAGGCAGGAAAGTTAAAGTTTTGCTCAAAGAGAAAACAACAGCAATAGCACTTAGACTTATATGCCGCTTCATAGTGCTTTACAGCCCTCTCTAAGCGGTTTACAGAATCAGCATATTGCCCCCAACAATCTGGGTCCTCATTTTACCGACCTCGGAAGGATGGAAAACTGAGTCAACCTTGAGCCTGGTGAGATTCGATCTGCCAAACTGCTGGCAGCCAGTGATCAGCAGAAGTAGCCTGCAGTACTGCACTCTAACCACTGCGCCACCGCGGCTCAAACGTGGCTGGAAGGGCACATAGTATAACTTAACTGCATTCTTGCACCCTCCCCTACATTTCAGAACCCATTTAAGCTTGAATCAGTCTCTCTATAAACACAGTTTTTCTTAAGATTTGTTAAAAACAACAACAAAAGAGATCATGTTTAACCATACTACTCCAACCTGGAAAACTCAGAATTGGATTCTCTCTGAAAGCAGATATCCATATAAACTTTTGTTAAGCTTCTGTAGCAATGATGTTGAGCTAATCTAGCTCTTACCAATTTTGAGTTTCTCAATTTCACTAGCTAATCACCCCAATGAAACAACCAACCAACAAGCAGGCAGGTCTGAAAGACTCTATGGTGCTTTCTCTTTCTGTAATAAGCTGTTATCTGGACTGGACATAAAGATCCATGTCTTAAAATACCAAGCACATCTCTTTTCTGAACTGTCTTGCACTAAATTAGTTTTATCATCAATAATAAATTATTATTCAGGCAAACCAAGTTAGTTGACCTGCCTGTAAAATGGATATGATTTATAAAAAGAAAAGAGTATCTATGAGAGGGAGGAGATAATGAAATTTCGGCATAGTTTTTGAAAGCTGTTTCAAATGATATTTACTGCATGCTCAGGAGCTTGCAAAGGGTTTGAAACATCTTGAGGGATAGGAATTGGAAGCCAATAAATAACATGTTGGAAAAACCCAAAGCATTTGTGAAGATTGTTTAAGAGCTTGAGTGATGCATTGATGCATGTGAAAAACTTAATTGCAGGTCTGCTTCAATTATGATTTTACCACTTTTTTTCTCCCAAAGTTTATGTCTAACAATGACATAACTGAAAACAGGATATGCATAATAAGCAACTGCACTTTTCGTAAAAAGGCTTATGTTTATATCAGTTTAGATTCAAGAGTACTTTGGGAGATATATGTGTTGAAATGTGGTAATATAACATCAAAATACTGATTCCCCCCCTGTGCTATGCTGGTTACTTTGCAGCTACCTACTGCTCCTTACCCATCATATTCCTTTTTTCTGGTAAAGTGGCTGCTTTGCTTTCTTCTCCAACCTTTTCTGCAATTTACCTCTAGGGTCAGGAAGCAGATTCCTCCCCCACCCCCCAACACACACACTTATCACTCTTTGATCAGCAGACACATTTTGTGTAGAAGCAGAGAAGCCTGTAGATGGTTTAATACAATCACTTTGTTTCACTTCCCACAATTTAAAAAAAAAAAGGTAACTAAAAGCATTATATGACATTTCAGTTTTGCATCGCTGCAATAATACTATAGTGTGACCACATTTCCTCCAGTATTATAATGGAGCAGCGAAGTCACTTCTATCTTCCATTATCATCTC
The DNA here is from genome assembly GCA_003457575.1 of Thermophis baileyi. NCBI lineage: Eukaryota > Metazoa > Chordata > Lepidosauria > Squamata > Dipsadidae > Thermophis > Thermophis baileyi. The sequence continues at coordinate 545,760 of QLTV01001700.1, forward strand.
CCCCCCCCCAGAATGCTCAGTTCCTCTCAATATTACAAAGATCTCCCAAGTACTGTAGGTAATCAACCTTTAGGCCCTAGATCACTTTTCCATCTCAAAGGATCTCAGGTATTGAGTAATGCACTTACAAAAAAAGAAAATTTTGAAGAGGCAGTGAGACAAGAGCAATTGTTTTCACAAACTGATGGAGCTTCAAAAAGTAATGGTGAAATTTAACAATGTTAGTGATTTGCTTAAAAGTCTTTGTGGCCTTTTTTTAGTGGGAACTGATGTCGATTCATATTGATCATGCCTGACAGCTAGCATTTCTGTTAATAATATTCATAAATAAACCAGACAAGGTCACCTGACCTGAAATGAACATATTTACCACATCATATTCATTATGGCAATGAGTATTCATGACAGGAAATCAGGTAGGTTCCAGTGCTCTTGATAGCACAGGTCAAAATAGTATCCAAATGGAAATGCTGTGCTTCCTGATTTTTTTTTTTTAAAACCCTCTTTTTATACATTGATACAAATCAAGAGAAGGAGATCACTCTTGAAAAGGGGAAAAACTGAAGTACTGTACTACACTTTTCATCCAAATTCAGTGTAAGCAGAGCGCCCCTCCCCCTTTGCAGCTCAGCTTAATCTTGGTCAGTTCTGTAGTCATTTTTTGTTTTTATTATCTCATAAATCTGTTGACATAAAAAAGAATGTGCTTTCACCATCTATGCTATTTACTGTAGGGGAAAAATACAAAGAAAATATGCTGGGAAGCAATAGATTATATCAATTCACAAGGCAGTTTCAGGGAGGGGGGAAAGAGCCTTTGTCCTGATTTATTTTTTAAAGTATTTAATGCATTAACAATTAAATACAACTTGTTATCTGTAAATTGGAAACCATTGCAGAGAATTCAAAAGACTGGTCCAAACAGCTACCTTCTAACTCAAGATTCAGGTTTAATCTTACTCGCCCATTGCACATCACTTTCTTTGCACAATTCAATCGAAATGAACTTTACACATTATGCTGAAGATCAATAGATGCAAACTCTACCAGGGTAACAGGGCAAGCAATTCCCAGAGAGTCTGCTGCAAGGGACCTCAAGGGTCAAGCCATCCAAATTCCTGCATTATGCCAAGATTTGCTAGACCTAAACCATTTTTGACAAATGCTTATTATGCCCTTCTAAACGTTGCTGACAGAGGATCTTACTCCGTAAGAACAAACATGTAATTGGTCTATGTCAAGCAAGAGAAATGCCTCTAATGTCACTATAGGTTGACATCGAATGCCTTGTTTTTGGTTGAGAATCTGAGAACAAGGAGAGCAGAGGATTGTGACATCAACATGGGACGACTAGCCTTTTTTGTTTTATCAGTAGAATTATTGGTAGAAATCTGGAACTGTATTTTCTGTCCAGCCTACTTTTTGTTCTGGAACCTATTCATTTACACTCTAGACTGCTATCTTCTAGTATCATGGGAAACTAGTAAGCTACTCTACGGGAGGCATTGATTTTACCCTCCCCCATGAACTCCTTCCACAAGGGCACAATTACTCTACATTATAATATGCATCTCTGTTTGCTAATGTAGTAAACTCTCCTTGTTGAATGGCAGTTTCTTGCAGATGATAATGCAACTGCAGCATGAGAGACTACTCAGGCTGATGCACAGCCCCCACCTCACTTTTTCCTACTAGGAAGCAATTACAAATGGTGCCAATGGGGGATATGCATTTTATGTCCCTCTCATCAAAGGTGGCTTGAAAACCATTTTCTGGAGGAAGGTGGTACAGCTGAGAGTCAATACAGGAAAGGTCTTTCCTTCTGCTGAAGAGGAAAAGGACACATATCTCAGTCCCCTTCCATATTCTGAATGACACTGCTTTCTTTGAAAGGAAATTAACTGAACAGTCAATACTGTATATATTTAAGAATTTCTGGATTTCAACCAACTATGAATGAAACAAAGTTTTGTTTTGATGTGAATTTCTAGGGATTGCAGAGAAGCTAAAACCTTTAGCTGCCTGCAACATGCTGTTGGCAGAATATAGGAGCAAGCACGAAATATCTTCTCTGACTGAAGCCTCTATAAATTAATCTACAGGGGGTCTTGTTTTGGGTTTAGGACTGTTTGCCTGCAGGAAGCTAATAATAGAAATGAGTTTTTTCAATGTATTGCACAACACTAATTCTTCATTTAAAAAAAGCCCACACTTTTGCCCATGTGCAGAATTATCTTTTATATGCCAAATGTAAAATACAGAATTATATTTTACATGCCAAATTCCCTCCATTTGATTTGAATTCGAACCACAATGGAATAATTAATTTCTCCCTCCCCAGGGCCTGATTTGGAGTGGAGTCTCTATATATGCAGTTTTAAACTTTTAAATCAGTCTCATTGTTGATTGATCTATTGCTAAGTTTGCTCTTAGAAATAAGTGGAGTGGAGTCTCTATATATGCAGTTTACTTTTAAATCAGCCTCATTGTTGATTGATCTATTGCTAAGTTTGCTCTGATCAATTTATTCAAGCAGAATTCAAGTGGTTTGGTAGACATTGACCAATGGATCATTGCTGGATGTGATTTGATTTCTCTGGGAATAATTCAATGGTCTATGAGTCAGTTTGGTGTAATGATTAAGGCATTAGGCTAAAACCAGGGAACCATGAGTTCTAGTTCTGCCTTTGGTCACAAAGGCAGTTGGGTGACCTTGGGCCAGTCACTTTCTGTCAACCCTAGAAAGAAGATAATGGCAAACCACTTCTGAAATACCTTGCCAAGAAGAAAATTAAAGTTATTTAGAGACGAAAGAATTGGGTACTTTTGTTCACTCGACAGCCATCCTAGGAAACATTTACTTCTTCTTTGCCCTTCTTTAATTAAGAATGAAAGACCAGTCTGAATCACCATCACAATAATGTATGGGCAGATGGTGAGGGGAAAACTGAGTCTTAGGCTGCTCTTAGAAATTGTACAATGAACAAAAGGGACATATGGGGTTTATGTGATGGAATGTCTTTGGAAATCAGAGGAGACATCAAGACAGTTAAGGGAAAAAGCAAGGGCCATTGTAGGAGATTCTTGACTCCAGGGAAGAGGAAGCAGAAGAAACTCAGAGTAACTGCCCTTTAACTACACTAGGAATATATTGCATGGAAGCACCCCTTTGATAGGCTTTTAACATACAGTTGCATTTCTCTACTAGCAATAAAGATCTTTGCAGAAAACCAAGTGATTATTTCTTGAGAGCTTGACAGTTTATTAACATGTTTGACCCCTCAGTCACATATAAAAAGTCACCATTAAACATAAAAGTATACAGATCTTTCATTTTGCTATCACTCAAATAAAACCACCCGATTTCCTTTGGTCGCTATGAAAGACATTTCATTTGAATTTCATTTACTGAAAGTCAAGCATACTTTGAAAGATTCTTGAACTTGTGCTCTTGAGATACGTTACGACAACAGCCCCATAATTCCTAGTCAGCCCTATGATTAGAAATGATCAGAGCTGTTGTCTCAGCATACCTGAAAGACACAAGGTTGGCAACAGTTGTTTTAGTAGACAATGTTTTGGTCTTCCTCAATTTATCACATGGAGTCTTCCAAGTAGGAAATTCCTTTTTCCCCCTCAGAAGAGACCCTTGCCTTCTTGAAATGCATCCACCCAAAGTCCTGGGTGGTCCTGATCTGGGTGGTTCAAAATCTGGGTGTCCTATTAGCATTTTGTAAACTCTGAAGACCCGCCTGTTTCCTAAGCATAAAGGCCAGTTAGCCAAGACTGTTATGGATGGGATTTTAGGACTGGAATGCATCATTTACCTCAGGGCATCATGGATTATTGTTTTCAATTGCTGGGTTTTTAAAATCTTTGTATGCTACCCAGAGTCACTTCTGTGAGGCAGGAGGCCATATAAAATCTCTTGATTAATTAATGAATTAATTTCAGGAAAATACACTACGTTTCCTGGCAGCCTCCATTCCAAAGTGTCAGGATGCAGCATCAGAGTTCTATATTTATAACACAGGATCTATATACTCATATTCTGACTTGCACTGACACCATTAAGCATAATTAATTACTATTTTCCCCCCATTGTTGAATGTTTACCTTCCCAAGACACCCACCGGGGACATACCTGTATTTGAACGTTTTTTGGGGGTTTTAAGACTTCGGCACCTGCTGCTGATGGAGCTGCTGTTCTCACTCATAGAGTCTTGTGCGGAGGAAGTGCTTCCTGTGGCTTCACTGTCTCTGATCATGCTCTCATATCCACTGCTTCCTCCACTGTGGTAGAACAGAGCTGTTTTCCCCATGGCTGGAGGAAGCTCCCCACTCAGGACACTGCTGTTGTCACTTCCGTGGCCACTGCTGCAGCGATGAGGCTTCCTAGGAGGTGTGATCTTGCTGTATGGTGAAGGGAGCAGGTGAACAGGTGGCTTCTTGTCCCCATGAGTGCTGCTGCGTTCATCTGTGTCTGAGTTCCTGCACAGCTGCATTCCTCGGGTGCCAGCGTTTCCTTGCAGCAGTTCTGAAATCCTCCCATTAACAGCTCTGAGGGGCAATTTGGAAGAAAGACCAGAGCCTCGGTTCCTGCTAAGAGACTGAGTTGACCAGGACATGTTCTTTTCATTTGGAGGCAAACTTGAACTCTGTCCCACAGATTGAGGAAGGGACTTGGTTGAAAAGCTAAGGGTTTTGGTAGTGGACGCAGCCAGGCTTCGAGCCTTTGGACTTGCCAAAAGGAGCTTGCTCACAGCAGAGATCTTTGATTGACTGGCTTTTGGTGAAGCTCCTGCAGACTGGGGAAAGCCCGAGTTTGTTGGGGAGGACATTGCATTGCGGTTGAGGCTTCTGCTGGCTCGGGGCATGGTAGTGTCTTTCCCAGTGTTCATCTTGGAGCTGACAGAGGATAGGCTTTCTGCCCTTTCCAAGGACAGGCATTCATAATGACTCCCATTAGACCTTCCAAGAGAATTGGTTCTGCTAGCCAATTGTTCCAGTTTTGCACTAAACAATTTACTACTGCTATTGCTCCCACTCTCCATACTGGAACCCTTTTGTTTCCCACTCAGTTCATCAGGAAAGCTAGCCAAAAAAGAGGGTGGTTGGTTGGAAGGGCTGCTGGTACTACTGCTACAAGCACTGTGCTGTGGACTGGCTCTATTCTTCTGATCAAGGCTAGATTTCCTCACAGGAGGTAATGGTGGTGTTCCTTTGGGGCGGGTAAGAACACCGTGCTTGGGAGAAGCTACCTTTCTTTCCAAGCTTGCTTTCGATGTTTGGGATGACACAGAAGAGCTCATGCCACCACTCTCCTCTATGTAATGATAGGAAACCACATCCAGTTCTTCCAACTTGTTGGTCTTTTGGAATCCTCTGCTAAGGCTGCCATTTTTCAAACTCTCAGTAGAATGAAGGGGGCTGTGGATTGCAGAACCCGACAGTACCACTTCACATTCATCTACAACCCTCCTTGGTTTTTCAGTTCCTGGTGAACTTGAAATCTCTCCGCTGCTGCTACTGAACCTGTCGGCAGAATTTTGTTTCTTATTTTGCCCAGGTACTGTTTCAGCCTTGAGACCATATTCATTTTTTACACTATCTTCTCTCTTTAGCCAAGGATCATCAAATTTTAGGTCTTTTCTTGCATTGGATTCTTTTCCCTCATGAGGATAGGGATTTCTGGCTGATGATGATACTGCTGTTATGGCCTCACTACTTTCCTGGGCTTTAAAAGAATTAACAGCAATACATGGGAATACTGTAATGTTAGTCTTCATTGGAATGAATTCTTCGCAACTGCTTACGCTTGTAGTGTTTGATATTGTGACGGTCGTCTTTTCCATGGCTGATATTTTACAGCTTCTGATGGGAGATAATTTATTAATATTTCTGTCAACCCCTTCTGGCAACACAAACATATCCTCAGTACAACGATTCTGCTTGTCATTGATGCAAACTGCACCATTATTCTGAATTGCTTTTGCAAGTTCAGAAGGAGGAGCTTCTGCCATTGCTTCTCCATGACCATAGCATGCCTGTGCTATGAAACTGTGGCATGACTGTTCACCATCACTCCCAGTACTCATTTCACTCAGCCATGAGCTAATAGAGGAACGTCTACTTTCAGCTTCTTCAGCTTTGTCCACCGGCCCCATTTTTGGAAGAGGCAGGAACTGGGTAATGCTTACTTCAGAAATAGGAGCTGTGCTGGAGTAGCACTCAAGATCTTCACTAATACTGCTGATAATGCTAACTGGTCTAGACCCAGAAGCCAATGCTTGTACAGAACAATCACTGTTAAAACTGATGATACTTGTTGGCCGCCCATTTTCCAAAACTCCACTGATGGTCAGCTCTTCAACTAGGGTAAATACCAGCTCATCCTCCCCATTAAGTTCTAATGGCTGCTGCACTGTGACCATAGTTGTGCTCAAAATCTCCTGCTTTGACTCTGGAGAAAGAGATTCTTGTTGCTGCTCTACATTGTCAATCATCTCTCTGTAATCAATGTTGCCAGAAGAAAGTGACTTTTTCAAGAGTTGAGGACTCATTCCAATGGGAGGGGTGCGGATCTCGGATTGCATGAGAGATTCACTGGATACCATGCCCGAATCTTTGCTTAACGATGATGGTGGAGGTGCCGGGTTGGGCAATACCCCTTTCTGAGTATAAACTTTGCACCTCTGAGAAGGAGAAGCTGGTGGTTTGTAATCGGAGCCCTTTGAAAGGCTTGCAATACCAAGCCGCGGTGATCCCATTGGCCGTGGCTTGCTTTCTATGAAGCCACAGCTATTAAGGCTTTCTCGACTGCTTTGCAGGTCTGTGCAGTGAGGTTGTTGAGAACTGTTAAACTGACTACTAGGACTGCCTGTAACATTCCAATGGGTCTGAGGAGTGGAAATCTCATTAAGCATCCTACTGTGAACAGGGGAGTGACCTCCCTGGATTTTGCTAGCTGCAGCATTTAAATTTTCCTTGGCACCGTTATCAGGTTCCTGGCAGACCACCAACTCATCTTCCCTGCTTGGCTCTGATGCACTACGGTGCTCTGCCTCTTGGCCTGATAAAGGACATTTAGTCACTGGGTCGGAGTTAAACTGAACTGGTAGTTCTTCGAAAAGAAATCTGTCTGCCTCTTCACTGCCGTCAATGCAGTCTAACCGCTCTTGGAGTTCTGCAAATGTATTGCACTTCAAGCAATCTCTTTCAGGGGCTGTCTCGTTCATTTCTTCCAACTTGCCTTCATTTTTAGTTTTCTGAAGAGCAGGAACTATAGGGACAAAATCAGGGGGGCCTTCATTATCAGTCAACTCCTTATCAGAAAGAGCTGTTCCATTAGGGCCAACATAAATGACAGTGTCACATGACTGTTCACTGCTGGAAGAATAATCTGGGTCACTTGATAAATGAAGAATTGGGAAGTCTGGATCAACAACATTCCGTGAATGGAAAGGTCTAAGTTGGGTTGGTCTCCTCATTCTCCCTTCTTCACAAGAACTTTCTCCTCCAGAAGAGCTTGATGTATACTAGAAATCAGAAGAGAGAGATGAAAAGTTAGAAGTCCAAAAAATGCTTTCCAGAACCATGCACTCAAGTAAGCAGTGATATGTCTTCTAATATTTGGAATGCCATTGTGCCTCATTCAGGATAAGTCTTTCCCAGTCTGATGCTCTCAGTTATAAAATACTCAGTTATAATGCTCAATGGGAATTTTGACTTTGGACCCAACATATGCGCAGGGTACTAGAATGGGAAAGAGAGCAGTAATTTGTCACAGTGTATTAGGGACTATCTCCACAACAGTCATGCTGTCTGATGTCATGGAGAAAATGGTCAAATCCTTACAGAACACAACGGCACAGATTGCTTCTGCATTTTAAGCAGGTCCATATGCACACATGCGCACACACCCACATGAAAACACACCCAGAATTTTTTTTCTAGGACTAGCAACATTGTGCCTGCCTGCCTATCTTCCTCTCTTCCTCTCTCTTCACCCACACCCACACCCACACCCACACCCACACACACAGAGTGACCATACTGCTATTTAGGATAGCAACATCATGAGTAAAAAATAATTCTGAGGTGAAAGGAACACTAATTAATTTCAAGCATTTTAATTCTTTAGTGAATTCTATTCATTATAAAATTTGCAAACATTAGCATTTCTCAGATGCACAGAGAAGCAACGTGATCTTCAGAATTCCATCTAAAGTTATCTTTTCAGCCACTCACTATCCCTCAATACAACGATATTACAGAGTTAAATATTGTGCAGCCTAATTAAAAAAACAAACAAATCACACTTACTTGATGACTTAATGAGTCATATTTTTGACACTGTTGCTTAAGTGCATAACTTGGGAAAGTTCTGATAATGCTGGAAGATGATAGCAGCTGATCTTGCTGTTCTCTGATGCTTTCAAATCTCGCAGACTATCTGCTTCTCCAATAGAGAGTTTTCACTAGATCTCATACAAGGCTAAAAAACTGATTGATTTGTTAGGCCTATAATTAGCCAGGTGAAGACACTTCCTTAGGAGAAAAAAATATCTTGATCTTTCTACCCTTAAGTTATGGATTTTGTTTTGCTCACTTTCAACAACCACATAATCCCCAAGAGCTACCAGAACATTTGAAAATGAAGATAATTCACTCTTACAAAAAAAAACCCCTCTTAAGTGCTACCAGCTAGCACTTCTAACAGAAACACTGATAGGAAATGTTGGAACTGTTGAAATTAAGGCAAGATCTGGAAGACAAGAAAGATCTCTGCCAGAATTGTCCCCAAACTGGTCAGATCTAAAAAGCAGTCCAAGGTGCAAATGACTTTTTGAAAAGTTTAGCTGGCACTGGGTCTGAATTTGTACACAGATCCACAATATAGCATTTCTTAAACAGCAATAAACTGCATGGGAGAGTTTCCAGCAGGTAATTTTTTCCCTCTAACCATAATTATGAAAATAATCATTTATTTGTTTACTTGACTTAGATGCCACCCAACCCCATTCAATTCTGGGCTAAAGAATTTAAAAGAAAGCCTTGATAAATCTGAAAAGTATTGAAACAAAACGGTTGGATCAATAAAACAAAAACTGAATTGTTCAGGGTATGATAACAGAAGACCCATTTGAAGAAAAAGAACAGAGCATTTGAAGGAAATAACACATTACTAATTATATGGGGATGGCTCTGTTATGGTTTATGGTTGTGTGGGAGCCAATGACACAGGAAATATTGCGTGTGAAAGGAAGAATGGATTCAATTAAATATCAACACACTCTAGATGTCCCTCAGTCACTAAAGAAATTGAATCTGAAAAGAAGTTGGATGTTTCAACAGGATAATGATGTGACTCCACTCTTGCAAAATCAGCCATAACGTACTTGCAGGAAAGAAAGATAACCATTTTGGAATGGCCTTCACAGTCCCCAGAGTTGAACAAGATTAAAAATCTGTGAAAAGACATCAAACCTAGAGTGCGTCCAGGAATAACTAAGAGTGCCTCTGAGCTAGAAGAGTTCTGTGAGGAGGAAACAAACAAACAAACAAACTAAAATAAAGAACAGAAAGCCTGTTTGCTGGCTGAGGAAATGTTTGGAAGTTATTTCCACTAAAGATGCTAGAAAATGTTAACTGAAACAATATCCAAAGTTCTTCACCTGCCATGTTAACTTCTTTATTATTGTGAAACTGTAAACAAATGCATATAAATAAAAAGTATGCATTTCCCAATTTTCAGTTGGAAACAACAATGTAAAAGGTATTTTATTTATTCATTTATTTATCAGTCAAATAGCCGCCCATCTCATGGAAAGTGACTCTGGGCGGCATATAACAAATGTTAATACATCTGTTTAAATATTTTAAAAATACCAAGCCCAGGGCCCCCATTGAAAACAGCTTTGAAAATTCTGGCTGTGATATCTTTCTGTGTTTTCTTTGTGTCACTTCAGCGCCGCTCTAATTTGCTAAAACAACTTTTTAAAAGGTAGCATTGAGAAGTAATATTGCACTCAATAAACATTACAGCCACAACTTCTCAGTAAATATCTTCATCTTGCAAATGTTTTATTTCTTCAGAAGATTTCACACGGTTCAGATCAGAAATTGAGCTTAATTCACACACTAACTGATAATATTGGCTTAAAATGCCCTGACAAGCTTGTACTTGAAAAAGTAATGGAGAAAATTACAGGGAAATTAACATTGATGTCACACACAACAACCTATTGTTTTGCAAAGGTTTCTTTCTGTGAACAGTCTGTTGGGTAGCAATAATTGTGGAATCTGTTCATTGATCTCAAAAAATTGATTTATAATCCGCAGGCTATTAATATGAATTATGAGAAAGAAAACTGAATTTCAAGCAGCTCTCTGTACTAATAATATTCTAAGAAAAGAACACAAGTTCTCTGCCATGTATGTGGCTGTTAAAAGCACTGCATAATTCACTAAGTACAAAACATATGACTCCCCCCCTCCTTTCCACACGCACTCTTAAATGTACTGCCATGCACTCAAAGACCATGAATATTGATTTCCGTAGAGGTGGCCTTCCATTTATTTACTATCTTGGGCTGCTTTGCTTTTTCCAATGAATGACAACCAAAGACTGCCCTTACCTTAGTTTTCTTTTTCTTCATTCTTAAAACCCTGGATGCAATCTGGATAGTAGAAAGGGTTTCAGCATAGTTTCCTGCAGCTGCTGAAATGTGAGCTATCATGGTGGTACGGCAGTTCATGTTCCCAAGGGACTCTCGGAGCAACATGGTCAGCTTGCTGTCTCTGCAAAATAAAAAGAATTAAGGCTGCATTAGTGAGCGATGTTTCACTAGCACTGTCAGAATCAGACCCCGGGTTTTAGCAGGATTTCATCCTTTTAATGGAATGCTAATTAGCACGGTTCTTAACGATTCTAGTGTACTACACGTGCAGTTGAACAAGTTGGTAAATGATGATGGTGAAAAGAGCTTCCCATTTTGTATATTTTCCTGCTACTGCCTTCGGTAGAGGAAACTGACTTGTGGAAAACCAGAATTTCAAGGGAAAATTCTACTGCACCAAAAGGATAAAACACAAAGGAAGAAGAAGACCTCCAAAAATTGCACTGGCTTCATCTCTGCTGATTTCTTTTTGATGAATGAAGACGAGATTGGTTTCTGCCGTTTATGTTTCTGCCACATTCCGTGTAAACTAAATGGGCTCAGTTTTAAAATTCTAATGTCCTGCCACCTTTTTTCTTGCACACTCTGTGACGGTAATTAGACCTGAAAATGGTACTGAATAACAATTGCTTTGGCAATGAAGAACCTGGGTAAATCAGAATGCTATTGGTTTATTCCTATGTGCAAATGTGAGCTGTCAAAAATTAAGCAAAAGCGAGAAAAGAATGAATGAAATAAAGAAAGAAAGAAAGACCTTGATGTTGACAGCAGTACCTAAGACAATTCAGAAGTAAAATAGTCCCTATGTGTATTTGTTGGTGATGAGAAGCATTAATTCAGTGCTACTAACATGAGCATCCACTGGGAGCTGCTTCTGTGAAAGCTCTGCTAAAATGGATAGGAATTGAACAGGAGAAATCTGCGATTCACTTAAAAACTATACCCTGTTATTTCTTAATGAGATTCCTCTCCTCCTGAAATGCCAAACAGCATCTCTTCAAATGGTAATGACATGTACCTATGACAGATTAGTCAGACTGCCTTGGTTGTCTGCTAAGGAATACATATATACACATATATATATATACACTTTATCTATCTATTTATCATCTATCTATCTATCTATCTATCTATCTATCTATCTATCTATCTATCTATCTATCATCTATCTATCTATCTATCTATCTATCTATCTATTGTACATGTGTATGTGTGTGGGGAGAGAAAGAGAGCTGGTATGCGTGTGCATATGTGTGTGTATGTGTATATTTATTTATTTTTCAGAAATTTTTATTAGGTTATAAAATAAGATTCAAAATACAAAAGAAAATAGGAAGACAGTGAGAGCAAAGGGGGGAAGAGAAGTGAGGAAAAGAAAAAAAAAAGCGCTGACTTCCTCTGTTGCAGTAAAATAAAGCATTAACATCAAACCACAACTTTTTGCTTTTCCATAGTAATATAAACTAGCCATTTCTATAAAGACTTATCAGTCTAATCGGTAAAACCCAAAATCAAAGTCTCATTTTTTTCCACCTCAGGTACAAAGTTCAGAAGCGGTCTCCATGTGACAACCAAGGTACTTATATTCTTTTCTTTAATCAAAACAGTCAATTTAGCCATTTCGGCCAACTCCATCAGCTTCTGTAGCCATTAGTCCATGGTGGGAATCGAAATGTCTTTCCATTTGTGTATACACATCATGTATGTCTGCATATGTGGATTTGGGTCTATACACACTCATACATACAGAGACTCATTTGTAAGGATGCAGAAGGACTGACTGAAATATTTCCTTTAAATTTGAAAGAAGGCTGTAATTCTCCCCTGCCCCAGCACACACACTCTTAAATATGTACGCCAGGAATGAAAATAATTTTGTGGGCACAGTGCAATGATGAATATTAAAATATCCTGCCACACTCTATTTTATAAAATCCATAGTCAAAAAATGAAATTTGTTCTAATTTTGATGTGATCCTCTAGCATTAAAATGACCTGGGGAAAGGTGCTTCCACAAGACTTTCATGTGGCTGTTCTATCATTTTATAGAAGTGTCCCTGGTGAGCCTGTCCCAGATGCATCTCTTCAAGGCACAGTACTTCCCCTCCCCCAAATTACACCTACTTTCATTAATACATTCAGAAAAATTTAACATGTCCACAACACACTTAAAATCATCTCCTTCAAAGGTTACTGGCGATGTAACACATATAGTTTGGTTATCCCCTATTATTATTGGTATTTGGGGTTCTTCAATAGAATTAACATGCTATCTATAAACGCTGTTATGTTAAAGGTGCATATATCACCAGTATTTGAAATCTATAAAAACCATGGATTTTTCAATTATGGGTGTCAGCTAAATGAATTATAAAATCTACAGTTCATTCAAACCAATGGCATGTTTCTATGTGCCATTGAACATCTGAATTAGGGTTGGATGGTTTTTTATTTTAAATCAAGGGAAAGACTTTCAAGTAATATACTTAACCTTTTTAGAATTGTTTTATTTATAATATCCAGGACTTTCCCCTCTTTGAAAGTATTATTACGCTTATTATTTTGAATCTATACTAATATTTCAGTGTTGTTGTATATAGGTATTTTTTTCTTTTGCTAATTTCACCTAATAATTTTAAAGCATATTTATATGGAAAGTATAATTTAAAAAGCATGATTGATTTGTTTATGGAAATAAGGGAGCAAAGGAGTGATGTGAGGTTCTGAATTTGGGTGAAACATTTATTTGGTACAGATAGTCCTGGTTTAGCAACTGGTTGACTTGTTTAGTGATTGTCTGCAATTACAACAGTGATAAAAAAAGTAGCTTTGAGAGCAGTCCTCACATTTACAGCCTTCGCAGGTCTGTAAAGCTAAAGAAAGCTGAAGTAAGGTTGAAGTAAGCACAGTCACGGTTTCACTTAATGACAGCTTTGCTTAACCACTGAGTTAGTGACTGCTTTGCCAGTCCCAACTGTGGTCGCTAAATGAGGACTACCTATACTGTTAAAAGTAGATTTGGGGAGAAGAAATAGATAGGGAAGACAAAGAAAGTTTCAGAAAGAAAATAGAATGAAAGGATGTCTGCAGGAAGAAAAAGTCCTAAATGTAAAAATACTGAAAGATAACATTCAACAGTATGAAGTGAATACAAGGAAATAAATTATGGAATTTGTATGAAAGAAAGAGAAAAGAACTATGCAAGAGAAGTGTGTGAAGTTATGTTAATAGGAGGTATGAAAAAGATTGTTTGATGAAATGTTGCAGCAAAAGTATAAAACATTTCAGTAGTAATTCATAATTCTATTCTCTGGAAGTTACACTACTGCAACATGCTTTACATGGGGACTGAACAAAATGCAGTGGCCTAACTTCTGATAAAAAAAAAAATTCAGCAATGCTACACCTATACTGAGGCTATAGCACTGGTTAACAAGACTTGTAGGTCAAACTGAAAGTCCTGGTTTAACCTTCATGGTTTGGCATCTGTGTAATCAACACACCCTGTAAGTTCCTCCTAAATGGGGGTTCTCAAACTTCTCACTAAAAGTGGGATTAAAGCAGTGGAAGGCCAGAGGTGCATCTTCACAGTGGTGGCCTCTATACAGTATCATGCAACTCCCAATGAAAACTGCCCTGTTCTTGCCATGACAAGTATGACAATATATAAATTTACATATAAAATGTAAATCTTTAAAACGAGGACAAAAGTGTTACATTAGAAAACATATTCCTAAAGTCTACTCTACTAATCTACTGTTATAGAACCAGACATTTCTTTATAGTTGTTTATGATACTTGGATGCAATTATATTCTTGTAGGAAGTGTTTAGTTGGGAGTAGTCTTGTCTCAATAAATTTAATAACTTCCTGGGGAAAATGCAATGAAAGCTTCCCAGTATTTCTCCTTTTTATAGCTAACATTCTTATTTTAAAAAGTCCTTTTACCACATTAAACCTTTATTTCAAGGATGTATTTCTATGCTTTTGCACTGAATATCTTTTAAGATACCTGTAGCCTTGATTCTAAATATATCATATGAAGTCTATTAAATGCCTGGGAAGTTGTGGAAATATATTACAGCAAGGCTGCAGACATTGCTCTGAATTGCCTTTTGTCCTTTAGGTACCATTTAAGTTGTTAGTTTTAATCTCTCAAGTACTTGGTTGGCCAGTTTGCACATAATGATAATCTCTCAAGTGCATTTAATGAGGTAGTAAACAATGATCAGTCGCGCCAGCTCTTCTGTCCATGACAGTGACTAAATAATCAGGAAAGTCTGTGGTTTGTTTAGTATTACAAGCAATCCATGTTCCCTGACTTACTCTGTCACAACTCAAATGCAGAACTGGGGTTTCTAACTTTGTTTTGTTTAGCTGCTCCAACTGGCAGAAGAAACCAGGTAAGAGCAATTAAACTGCATACCTTAAAACACTTGCTAAATAATTGTATTTATTAAGAAGTATATCTAATGGAATGCATAAACCTGATTTTTAACGATTCCACTAGTTCATTTGTTGTTTTTAAAAAACAGTTCCAGAAAAGTAGCAGTTTTGCTGCTACTGGTACAGACTAGGAAAAGGAAAAACAAGATGGGGGCAAGAAAGAACTGGTTTACTAATGCAGATGCTCAGAGGCCGATACGGAACTTGAGTGCTGATGTATTTACTTAGACAGCATGACACATCCACATTAAAAAAGGATTAGGAATGGCCAGTTACAAACATAACAATTAAGACTGTTCTTGGTTGCTTATTTGCCTGTAGGTAAGTTTGCTGCTTTTTAACAATACTTGTTTTTCAATGAAAAAGTGGAGTCATATAAGGCCACTGAAGAAAGGAGAGGGGTGAGAAATCATAACACTACACTACAGAGTCTAATGCAGATGAGGAAAGAATGCATCACATGAAACCTTCTTCTGGAAGAAGTTTAATGAAGGCCTGTGCTACCAATATAAGAAAATTGTAGCCAAACTCCATCCATCCATCTAATTTGAATGGCCAGCCATCTCAACCAGTGATTCTAGATGGCAAATAAAAAGAAAATGAAAACAATTACAATAATACAAAATTAAATATATAGCAGCTTAATACTAAGCAGAAAGAGAGGAAGGGATTTATGTACTCTCAGGCTAGGACCAAGTTTTAATTTCCAAGCAGGAACAATAGTTTACTTAAATACAGTAAAAGTATTGGTCATAAATCAAGGAAATGGAGGGGGGATTTGATACTGTTTGTTTATCCTTCATTGAAAACTAGCCTAAAAAAAGGGGGGGGGAAGAGAAATTATAAGCACACTCAAAACTTCCATATAATATCTAGCTTCCCTTTGTCAAGTCCATATAAATCCAATTCCGAAAATTTTATTTCAGATTTGTGCAAGTGATACATTTATAGGTGTATATCCAGTTAATGTAAAATGACTTTCAGTTCACAGGCCATCTGGAGAGAGAGAGAGAGAGAGAAAAAAATCCTATTTCCTTATTGAATAAATTTGATAACTAAACAATTTGTAGAATTAAAAACAACTGGCTAAAAACACATCTTCCTTTCAGGAAAATATAGTATAGAGTTTAGATCAGGAACTACATTATTATATGTGGATATAATGAAAAGTTTCAAAATTACTTAATTGTTTCTAAAAAGACTGAAGATATTGATGCAACAAACCATATTGTTAGTTCCAATGAATAAATTGATAGTCCCTTTCTCAGCATGTTTAAACTAAGTATTTATTACAAAGTTTGGAAATTTTGCAGATGCTGTACTGATTTAATCTATTTGCAGCTTCCTATGGGTATAATTAGTCAGTCCTACCACAGTACATGGTAGTCTGTGATGTAAACAAAAGTCTATTAAGTTCACAATAAAGCAACTGTACTCATTTTGCTGCTGACCTGACTTAGCTCTGAACCGAGAGATGCAAAAAGTTTGTCACACAGACTTATGTATTCTCTGTTCATCAAGAAATATTGTAATATCAAATTCTGTATAACAGTAAGCACCATTCCAAGCATTATGTGTGTGGAAATTATTAACTTCAGTGCAGAAATCAATATCTAGCCTTTTATTTGCTCACACTTCCCTCAAAGTAAAACATCAAATGTCAGTGCAAAAGGGCAACAACAGATTACATTTAAGTCTCCAGGGAATATGGAGCCATCATCAGAAAAGCAGTGTAGTCTCTCTACAGATTGCACATGATGGATGTGCTTCGTTCATAGACCCTCTTTGCATTACATGGAAATCCATCCTGGGTGTTGGAATGTAACAAATTAATCAAATTGCCTTCATAAAGAACAAATGGGTTTTATTTTTAACTATACCACCTCTACCCAAGCTAACTCATTCTTCCCTAACTTTATCTTGGTGATTCCTTCTACTTTGCTAGAGGCTGCAGTCATCTGATTCCCTCTTATCCTATCTAAATCTGGCTTCCAAGAAGAAGCAAGCAAAGGAAAATATTGCTAACCACACAATTTGTGAGTACTTTGTATTTTATATTCAGACCTATTTTGCTACCAATTCTATACTTTTCTATAAGATATACTAATGATGGAGTGCTTTGTTACTTTTCAAAATCAGTGAATAAATGGCCCGAGTTTCATACAACTGCTTTATTTTTTTAGAAAAATCAATGAAGAAAACCACTAGTCACATATAACTGCTTTTGTGACTTTTCAGGTTGTAATTAATCAATTTAGTTCATTGGATTTTTTAATTTCACAATTTACAATCTAAATATAACAGCAATATTCCTTCAGAATAAAACAAGTTGCATTTTTATTATATTAAGGAAAATAATTTAAGTTATGAAAACATTAACTTAATTCTTATAGGGGACATGATTTGTTGAAGACGTAGTCAAAAATGATATTTTAAAGATACAGGCAAGTAACATAGTACAAACATTCAGAAGAGGTTGGTTTAATATCTCATCACAGTTCTCTTTCCTTACGATCATCTTATATAGTAACTCTATTCCTAAAAATGCCATTAGAAGTCTCTGACTTTGATGTTTACTTTGTCAGTGACTGACCAGTGACTTTGTGGATGAACTCAGCAATCAATACAGCTGCTTCAGACATCTTTTATTATCAATTAATTGTTCACTGACTCAGATCTTCCAGGCTGATAGACTATTTGGATTGTATGCTGTCAGATACATCTGCTTGTGCCAAATATAAACAAATGTAGAATAGAACTGTATCATAATGATGTCCTGCATATTTTGTATGTGGATATGCATGTATATCAGAAGTGGGTTCCTGCCGGTTTGGACCGGTTCTTTAGAACCGGTAGCGGGAATCCCCCCCTGCTCGGCGAACTGGCAGCGATGGCCGGCTGGACACGCCCCCGAACCGGCTCTCTCGGCGGCGCCATAGGTGCCGCCATCTTGTTTTTTGCTTCTGCGCATGCGCAGAAGCTGTTTTTTTGCTGCTGCGCATGCACAGAAGCTGCATTTTCAGCACTGTGCATGCGCCCATGCCCGCATGGTGCACACGTGCCCCCGCGGTGTGGGAGGAAGCAAACCAGCAGCGAGTTAAGTCAGAACCCACCCCTGATGTATATGGACACACAATATTGGCAAAATGCTTAATGACAGAACAATTTTTGATGGTGGACAGCTGAGTGAGCTTCTTATGGGTAGAGAGATGAGGAACTGTTGATTTCCTTTATAGAAAATATTGGCAATTCTTAAAATAACCCAATTTTAATCTGCTCAGGATGTCTAGTGTGGATTTTCAAATCTAGATCGGTATGGCTCATTCTGCTTGGTTACTGGAATCAGCAGTACTGTCATTGGAAATGAAGTTACTATGTTTTAGGATTGTCTTCAAACCAGCTCTAGTCCACACCGATCAAGATTGGTTAAGACCATATTTCAATCTGACATTTCTAGCTGGTTCATATTTGGGGTAGATTTAATTTCTGTCTTTTATTTGGAATAAGTGTTTATTCAAAGAAAGGGCTTAATTTGTAATCCCTGAAAGAGATTACAATCACCATATTAAATTTATTCCTATCATAGACACATCTGTATTTTCATTGGAGTTGGGAGTCAAGTGAGAGATCAGATTGAATTAGAACTTCAAACACAACACAATAAGGTTGCCTCCACTGAAGCTTGACACTATAGACACTATCTCCAAATTCAGTTGAATCAGAAACATTTCTACCAATCCATCAATGGAGAGACTTCAATGAAGCAGCAAACACCCGACAAAGAGAAACAGTGCAGTTCTGGCCACAGCTATGGGATAACCCAAAGAAATACAACAAGAAGGCAGCTTGGATAAAGGAGGAAGGTAAGAATAAAAAAGAAGCTGAAAGAACTTTAATAACAGCAGAAATGGTGGAGAAAAGGGTGAGCAAGAATTGATCAGCACTGGGTGAATCCATGGCTTTAGGTTAAAACGTCTGACTAGTCTCTACCCACTCACTGCCAAGTAGTTTAACAATATACTGCAAGGAGTCCCAAAGGTGCTTTTTCAAGAGGCAACTGGACAACCATGACCTGGATGACTGAAAATCTCCATAGACATATTGCAAGGAGGTGAAACTGAAGATTGGTTAACATCTGGCAAAGCCTACCTGATAATGAAAGACCCAACAAAAAAGGCAGCATCAGGCAGCTAAAGGTCAATTGCCTGCTTACTTATCTTTCTTCCAGAGAGAATTTTGGCAGTCTGGATCACGCTTCCAGCTGCCTTTTGGGCTGAAATGCTCCTGCAATCTTTACAGAGCAAGAAAAATGCAGGTGCTAGCTCACCTTGCCTCACTGGAAGTTCCTGTGTAACTGAAATTTCAAGGATCTTCAGACCAGTTGAATTACCAGACTTGTCGCCACTCCAGTGTTGCCATGGTCAACTGAAGTCACGTGATCATGATTTCTGATGCTCCCTGTCAGCTTCCCACAAGCAAGTCAATGGGGAAGTTGCTCCCTCCTCCCACTGCTTTTTTGCCCACCCATGGCCGTTCTGTTCTCTATTTAGGTAAGGAAATATTTCTGAAAGGATAACCCAGTGGGTCATGGGTTGTCTAGTAAAATAATAAAATCCAGTGCAACATATTGGCAGTACAATGGTTTCTGTACATGCTCCGCAGATCCTGTAGGGAGATTCAGTTTAGTTTACCTTTGTTATGTGTCATTTATGTAGTTTGAGTGTCAAATGCCTCTCTGCCTAATCCTTGACACACAATTCTAAGTATTTCACAATACGCAAAGATAGATTAGATTCCAGATCACCCTAAAGTAACATCACCTGATTGTGCATGATAGTGTTTTTACTACCTAAAGCCAAAATTAATAAGTCACAGCATGATGGGAATTATAATCCAATGTAAAATTTAAACAGATATTTACATTAACTTTGGGTTTTTCATTTTGTTTTTACAACATTATGCTTAGTTTTGAACATTAATTGTGTTCTGTATGCAGGACAAATACTAACAAGATGATTTTAATTAAAAGATAATCATAATGAAGCAAGAAGAATGAAGTAACAACAAGATGAAAGAACAAGAAATAAGACAATGAAGACAACAAATAAGACCTTTTGGCTAAAATTATTTGAATGGGGTTTGCAATCCATTATTTCATAATTATTTGCAGGAATTAAACACTATTATAGAGGGAAGATTAATTGGGAATGCCATAAAAAGCCATGTTAAGTTATTAAGACAAGAAAAGAGTTTATAAATGTCGCATCAATAGGATGCTTAGTGCTTTACAGGCATATCTATACATTTTGAATTCAAGGGACTGTAAATGCAAAATGCCCTATTTCTAGATTAAAACAACTGCTTTGCATTAATTAATTTTTTTCACACTTTGCAACGCATTTCACTTCTCCCAAACAGGTGTTTTGATCTTGCAGCAGAGCACACACACACTTGAAACCTATCCAAAGTGAAGTAAAAAGTTTATTTTGACTGTGAAACAGCACGCTCCAAACCAAAATAATTTGAGTTTGGGAAACTTAGCATAGTACTAGAGCCACTAAACAAGAGTCATTTTGTTAAATGTGAGAGAAGTCAACAGCCGAGGTGGTGCAGTGGTTAGAGTGCAGCACTGCAGGCTACTTCAGCTGACTGCTAGCTGCAGTTCGGCGGTTCAAATCTCACCGGCTCAAGGTTGACTCAGCCTTCCATCCTTCCGAGGTGGGTAAAATGAGGACCCAGATTGTTGGGGGCAATATGCTGACTCTGTGAATCGCTTAGAGAGGGCTGTAAAGCACTATGAAGCGGTATATAAGTCTAAGTGCTATTGCTATTGCTATTTCAGAGGATCTGTTCACAAGATATTATTTGGATATCATATACAGATAATCCTTGACATACAACTATAACAGAATCTATCTATTATGGCTGTATGTCCGAATAGTAATAAGACCAACTCAATTTTATGAACTTTTTTACAGTAGTCATTAAGTGAACACAGCAGTCATAAAGTAGATGTGGTGTTTATTAAACAAACCAATGGTTCACTATGGGCACAGTTTTGCTGAAAACCGGAAGTGCTGGTTTTTGGCAAACATTGTAAAACATGGTCAAGGATGCTTGAAATGGCTGTAAATATGTGGCTGTGTTGCCACACGACCAAAGTTTGGGATGGGACTGTGGAGGGGGCCAACCATTGGAACTTTGAAGCAGTTGTCCCTATTTTGAGTTGGTCATAAATTTAGTCACTAAGTGACTGGTTGTAAATTGAGGACTACCTATAGTTAAAATATAAAAATAATTCTTAATAGATGAATGTTTAGGTGTGGCAGGAGAACCATTACCTGTACAACTTAGGTTAAAGAAAAATATTAATGAATTCTATTTATAGCAGTGGTTCCCAAAGTGGGCGCTACCACCCCCTGGGGGCGGTGGGATGACTTAGGGGGGTGCTAAGAGGCAAGGGGGGTGGCAGGGGGGCGCTAAGAGGCAAGGGGACGGCAGGGGGGTGCTAAGAGGCCACGTGGAAGGCAGGAAAGCATGTCGGGGTGGCGGGGAAGGGAGGTAGCAGCCTACTCCCTTCCCCGCAGCCCTGCCATGCTTGGCGGCCTTCCACGTGGCCTTCCCAACGGTCCCCCACGCCTGCTTGCCTTCCGAGGTCTGCGTCCAGCCCGGCGGGCGGCCCTTGGTGGAAATGCAGACGCTGAGAGGGGCGGTGGAAGGGCAAGTGGATGTCCCAGGGCTGCTGCACATGTGCCCGCCCCGTTTCTGCAAAGGCAGAGCCCCTCCCCCTTTGCAGGGTGATCCAAAGAGGGGAGGCGGATGCTGCAGAAAAGGCCGCCTTCCACCCGTGCGGGCTCCGCGGCACTTGAGGCTCCAAAGCAGCCCACTGGCTTCTCACCCGGCCACCTGCCTGCTCTCTTTGCGGATCGGCCCAGCCACTCTGGGAACTCGGCCCACGGCGCTGGGTTGGAAGCCAGTGGGCTGCTTCGGAGCCCCAAGTCCCGCAGAGCCGGCACGGGAGGCACGGGTGGAAGGCGGCCTTTTCTACAGCATCCCCTCCCCTCTTTAGATCGCCCTGCAGGGCTCTGCCTTTGCAGAAACATCTCATAGCTGCTGTCACAAGATATTTGCCTTGGGGGAGGTTGGTTTCTGCAGAAGAAGAGAGAGAGAGAGAGAGAGAGAGAGAGAGAGAGAGAGAGAGACCCAGGCCAGCACTCGGCTTACCTTCCTGGCAAGGCTCGGAGACCGCCTGGCATGCCCATCTGCCCGGCACTCTCCAGGCAGCACCACTGTCTCCCTGCCCCGCCAAGGCCCCCGCCACGGCCCCCACCAGCCCCGGACCCTGAGGCCGGTGAAGCCGGGAAGGTGAGGGGGTGACGGCGAGGACAACCGCACTCCAGGACGGCACATGATAGCGGACGTGCCGCTGCCGGGCCGGAGCATGGTTGCCACCACTGTCGCCCCTCTCGCCTTCCCGGCTTCGTCTCCAGGACCTTTGTGGGCTGGGAAGCATCGGGGCATGCACCTACAGAGCTCCGCTGGCTTCAGGGGTCCACCGGCCTCCGGGCTGGTGGGGGCCTTGGCAGGGCAGGGAGAAAGTGTGCTGCCTGGAGAGTCGGGGGATGGGCGTGCCGGGTGATCTCTGAGCCTCGCCAGGAAAGCAAACCAAGCACCTTCTCCCGCCGCTGAGAAGAGAGAAAGAGAACAATTTTGGTTGCTAAGCAAGAGCATTGTTAAGTGAGTGTCATCACATTTTACAAGTTGGCCACGCCCACCCAGTCACCTGACCACCAAACCACACCCACCTGAAGGGGGTGGGGGTGGGGGTGGGGGCACTGAGGATGAGTTTGTAGCACCAAGGGGGCGGTGGACTGAAAAAGTTTGGGAACCACTGATTTATAGTATCTACAGAGAAAAAGCTCTTTAGGCCACATCTAACCCAAAATGGCAATCTGGAGGAAAAAAAATGTCAGTAGTTCACTGATCAGAAAACTGCTTCTCTATCTTTCTTTGCTCAGCATTTCACAACACCAAATCAGTAGAACAGGACAAGGCAATAAAAATGGAGGATGTTAACACCACAAAATCACAGGTTTTTAGTTAATCTGATCCCTGTAAACACATTGCATTTATTTTCCAATGGCTGGGTGTATAATTGTCCTTATGTAACTTTATCATAAAAACTTTAACATGAAATATATTTTACGATTTAGAAGCAGAAATTATGTTATCTAAACATATCTGTTAATAAATTTCTCCTAAACATGAGGGATTAATTACAAAGCAAACAAGCCGATGAGGAAACTATAAAACCAGAACATGGGAATATATTATGTCAGTTCTCCAAGGGAGAAAGTTCCTTTTTCCTCTTAACCATCTATTATGTCTTTCATGTAGAATTGGTATACAATTCCCAAAGGCACCCTGATATACTGTAGAACTGTGTCCGTGATATACCTGTGTGATGTCATATTAAACCAACCATATATCTTTTGTTACTCACAAATCTCATAATCGATTTTTGTTTTAGTCAAATGAAAGAAACAAATGTTTAACAGAAAATATGGTGCATTTAGTATGTCCTCAGGGAAATTGGAAGGTATTTTTTTTAAAAAAATTCCAGTGGTGTCCAGTAACTGTTAAACTAATGTTTTAACTAAAACAAAAACATTAAAGGGAATTTTGAATATAAAGTAATCATTCTTGCATCAGTGACTGCAACTTAGGAAACAGACTGGCCTGTCACAATAGCTAACTAGTTGAAGGACAATATCCCAGATATACTGTATACAGTAGATACTCATCACACTATTCCCTAAGCAACATAATGTAGAACACAGAAAGGGCCTAAGAAATAGTAAGCCAAATAAATTAAAGGCAGGACGTAAGAGAAGAGGATAACTTACTAAATCTAGTTTGCACCAACACTATTAATTACACTTCTCAGCAGTTTTTTTATATTTGCAAACCATCCTCGCTTTACTGCTTCATACATTGACTTTTGGACTTTAAACTTCCCATTCTATTTTTTGAGAATGTCATCAAAACCATAGGACCACAATGTTATTAATCTTCCTTTCTTCTCAGTCCTTTTACTTTTCTTTTTTATATAAATTCCTGCACCCTTACCATTCCTCCATTTTTACATCCTTTTCATCACTTTTTTTCTTGAACCCTGATATCTGCAACCTTTGTTTCATTTTTACTATCTGACTCACACATCATTCCTATACAGATCTCTAAATTTCAAGTCTTTAATTCAAATAATTAAAACACTTTCATTTTTAATTCTATTCACTCTGATGGAGTCTCCTTGTTTAACTATCTTTTACCCACATTCAAAAGTTTTTATTTCCACCAAACTATTTTGCTTCTTTAATTGTAACCATTCCTTACTATTTCTTCTCCTAAACACAGTATCTTTCTCTTATCCTCATTTTGGTAGGAATCATTATCTTGCATAGATTTTTGCTCATCTACAGTCTCTTTGTTATTTCTCCAAGCATGCTTTTTCATTCTTCCTATTAGTATTAGCTCCACACACTTCTATGGCACTTTGTAATTATTTTCATTCCCTTCTAAACAACCTCCACATTCTGATTCCATTCATTCTATCGAGAGATTAATCTATTTTCTAATACTTTTTCATACAGGACCTGTACATTCTCTTCCGGCAGAGATGCACTAAACAGTCATCATTCTCATTCATTCTTAAATCTCTGAATGGCACAATCATTTTTCCTGTATACTCTCATTTCCATTCATTCATTCATTACACTTAACAGAATTCTTCCCCTCCCCCTTCCAGATTGGCTTTATTCAGAATGTGGCACATTCCCCCCCCCTGCAAAAAAAACCTTATCTGGTTCTTCTATTATCACTTTTTTCATGGAATTGTTACCAATCCATGAATTCCTAATGTCATACTTATAACAACTTAGATGATACCATTTTATACTTTTGATTATACATGTTAGTTCTTTCATTTCAGACTGCCATTCATTTCCTGGTCATTTCATGACTGGACTACTGCAATGTGCTCTAGGTGGGGCTATCCTTAAAGACTATCTGGAAGCTACAGCTGGTTCAAAATGCAGCAGTGTGAGCAAGTAATGGGCACTTCCTAATGCCCATGTGTCAGAGCTATGTGAACTGCAGCTACTAGTTGGCTTCTGTGTGCAATTCAAGGTGCTAGTTGTTACCTTTAAGGCCCTTAATGGCATAGGTCCCAGTTATCTGAAGGACCAACTCTCTCCCATTATTTCTCTTGCCTGGCAGAGTGAGTATGTTCCAGATTCCTTCTATTAAACATTGCCTTCTCGGTCAAAGCCCCTGTCTCTGAATGGCATCTCCCCCCCGCCCCCGAGATAAGGATGGTGCCTACTCCATTGGGGTTCTGAAAATCCCAAAAAACCTGGCTTTGTTCTCAGGTCTGGGGTTAATGTAGAGGAGGGAAGCTGTCATGTCATGTTTTACTGTGGCTGTTTTTAGTCCAGGGTATCTTGTTTTGTCTATATTTTAAATTGTTTTAACTATGCATTCTGTTCAGTCTGTTGAAATGGCTGCCATTAAAAACTTAATGAAATAAAACCTACAGCTTCATTTTCTTCATGTGAAGCCTGCAAATTCTGTCCATAAAATTACATCACTTCCATTCAAAGCTATTGCACTTTCTCTGTAGAGAGTAAAGAAACACCCTTGATGGAGGCAGAGAAGTTCTGTTACCAAGGCAACAAGGAGATAAACATTGCAGGTCTTCTGTCTTTCCATCAAGGTCATCTTCTTTACTCTCCACATTCTTTTAAGATGCAGAAACACACATCTATTTTTCCCTTTTATTTGGGGTGTTTTATCATTTACTACTCTTACATTCCAAGAAGCAACCTTCCATATCCTGTGATCACAACCAGAGGAATCAATAAATATTGACCTCCATCACCCACTCTGGCTTTGGTTAATCAAGGTCCATACGTAATGATTTTCAATAAGATAGAGAAGAAGCAAGTTTTCTCAAGCCTTAATTTTATCCATGCCAGATGTAACATTCCTTGAAAATGGTACGGACAGTTATTAGTAATCAGTTTTGGCACATTTGGAAGAGTATGCCACAAGCATGACCCCAAACTGGTTTATTACAGGCATGATTATGGCATCCTGTGCAGCCCAGGATCTCTAATCTAGGGTTTACCTTGCCAGCCTGCTTATTGTTCTATTATCCCAACAAGGGGTGGGTTCCTCCCGGTTCAGACCAGTTCGCCCGAACCGGTAGCGGCCCGCTGGTGATGTCACAATGACATCACCGAACTGGATCGGTGCTGGTCCGTGGGCGCCATCTTTTTTTAAAAAAAAAAACGATTTTTTAATTTATTTATTCCCCCCCTTCTGAGCATGTGCAGAAGCCGAGTTCCGGAACTGTGCATGCGGTCGCCATCTTTTTTTTGGCTTTGTTTTTGTTTTTTCGGATTTTTTTGTTATTGCGCATGCGCGCGCGCCCACGAGGCGCGCCCAGGCGGCGTGGGAGGGAGCGAAGCGGCAGCGAGGTAAGTTGGAACCCACCCCTGATCCCAACTAGTAAATGCAGTGTGTACTGACACATAATCAGGATACGTGAGACACAATACTTTATTACATTCTTATTTATCTCTTATTTTCTTGAAAATTCTTTTTGAAGACTTACCAACTTGCTTTGATAAATGTTAACATCTGTCCAGAAAAATAAGGATAGGCCTTTTTTATATCCCTTAAAACTGATTACAATTAAAGGCAAAGGATTCCTCTGTCCAGTCATGTTTGATTCTAGGGGGCGATGCTAATCTCTGAGGGAGCCACCTTTGTCAGGAGACATTTCTGTGATCATGTGGTCAGCATGACTATTCGCTGAGGTGCACGGAATGCTGTTACCTTCTCACCAAAGTGGTACCTATTAATCTATTTGCATTTGCATGCTTTCGAACTGCTAAGTGGGCAGGAGCTGGGGCAAGTAATGGGACCTCACCCCATTGTCTAGCCCTCAGGTCTCAAACACGAACTGTCAGTTTTCCTGCTGACAAGCTCAGCATCTTTAACCGGTGAGCCATCGTGCCTTATACAATTACACTACTGCAATTTTATGGGATCCTTTTTGACTCTTAATGGTTGTTTGAGATTTCTCACTGGATTCCTACAATGTGAATTGCCAGTAAATGTAAAGAGATTATTATGTCCTTGCATTTTAATAGACCCTTCCAGTTTAACTGTATTTTGTAATTTGCAGGATGTAACTGTTACTTTAGCACAGTCATTCTATAACCTCTAGTTGAGCCCACAGAAAAAGTTCTTAATCTCTTTCTTTGTGTCTCTCTTTTGAAAACAACCTTTTCTCTGAACAAATCACTTAAACAACAGACATGCTTAGTTGAATTTATTTTTGGCATGCAAATACATTATGTTATAATATGACATATATCTTACATAATTCTGTATCACAAAAAATACAGAAATCTCTTCATAACAATAGGAAGGATATTAATGTACAGTCTCTTAGCACTTTTCTCTTTAATATAAGTAATAAAGACTTATGCAAAAGCAGTAACTTGTTCTGTAATAACCTTCTTTACCACGAACTGCGGAGTAAAAATCAAAAGCCTTTAAAATCAGGCTTTCTAGAAATGGAACTAGGCCAAAACTATAATATTTGAATGCTTCTACAGTTAAGAAAAACTGATTGAGGCTGCATGTTGGTATCAAAACTTTACAATTCTATAATCAACTGTATGTCCTTAGTCAAATAAAGAATCGGACACTGAAATGGGCATAGCATCTGAAGTTTTGAAGTGCATACCCAAACAAACACTGATGCCTTCCTTTGGTAGCCAGAATCACAGAAGTGCCCAAGCAGCTCAAGTACAAAAAATATTGGATTCCTCATCTCTACCATTAGCAATGACTAATGACTTCTTTTTCAAGTGTATATGCTACTAAAGTAATGAGATCACAGAAAAAAACTACGTGCACAGAGCTTACAGTAGCACATAGTTGCATAACATTTAGGATTGGAAAGGATACTTTTTCAAAAATTGCAAAATCAATTTATGAAAGTATTTTCCCTACTTCTGACAAAACACAATCACTTTTCATGAGATTGAAGACTGAGATAAATTCATGAAATGGCATGAACACAAAAGGTTTTGGTTTTTGTTTGCAAACTTAGCAAAGTTATGTATGCCATCTCTCAAAATAAAGGGAGGGGGGCAATCATGACTTCTAGGCATTTATTTGGTTATGCTTCTTTTACATTAAAAATTGCAAAGCCATATTATTAGTAGAGTAAGAACTTCAACTCTGTTTTGATTCTATTCTTTATTTTGATTATCAAAATGAAGACCCCTTTGAATAACATTTGATTTCTGGGATGTGCTGAGTGATCTGGTTCACATGTAAGGCTAATCTATGAAGCAGAATTAACACCTCATAGTATAATAGATAAACCATATTAGCTTAGCAAGATATGAAAATCTATTTTTAATTAATGGTCAATTACTTTATTTTGTTTCTATTTCTACATAGACTACAGAATCGCTCATATTTATGAACTCATTTTTATTGTAATATTTAAAACTGATAAAAGCTGTTTAATTATCTGTAGTTTTAGTTTTGATTATTTAAAAGCCTTAAACTTTCAGGAATGAATTTCTTCTTTCATTTTGTCTGGTTTTTTTGTACCTGACACTTCCTTGGGTAGAAGGCTACCAATCTAGGTTCAGATCATGTTAATTTCAAACATATGTGTTCATAAATCTTTATATTCCATTTCAACATTAAGCTATGTTTATTTAAAAATGCATTACCGTTCACTTTAAAATACTTAAACGTATATTCTAGACTCTTATTTTTTTTTTATTTCTAAACATTTCATATTAAAATATACACCATATAAATATTTTTCCCTACAATATTAAATGTATATAATTATTATTCCTAACATCCAGGTAATAGAGGAAAAAAGCTAGCAAACCATTTTACTCATCATTCAGGCAGCTGGAAGAATTGGTTTATATTCCTTTTGTCCAACACTTAGCAAACAATAAGAAACAAGAACAACATTTCAGAATAAAATGCAAAGGAGCTTATTTTAAATAAATAGTTTTTAAAGATTCTTATCTGAAATTATTCGTCTTTCCTGATAGCTTTCCTTGATGGCACACAAATCAGCTACTGGGCAACAGAGAAGACTGCAATCATTGGGGCAAGAGAATACGAATTCACATCTTATTAAAAAAATCCTTTTGGGTAGGAGAATGAGTTTAGCTTTCCTTTCTACATATGATATCTAATGTAACTTGTACTTACATGAAGTGTAAGTTCTCCATAGGCATTACTTTGCTAGGTTTTCAAGATTCTGCTGTATTACCCTGTTAGCAATACAGGTCTTTCTACAAATCCGAGCAGCTCTTGTTTCCTGAACATGTCAACCTCACAGAGCTTGACCTGAATGGAGGAGCTGTTCTTTTTTAGAATTTCTTAATTAAAGGTTACAAAGAGGTAACCTTTGAATGATACATCTGTTAAACAATGTACCCTTCCAATGGTCAAGAAAAAGTATTTCTGCATTAGATTGATGCACAATAATAATTTCCCCCTTTTAAAAGTTAGATAACATCACAATTTTTGGAGACACTCTTAACAGGAGAAAACATATAATTATAAACGACTGAAACAAATTTGATCTAATTCCAAGTTCATGTCAAGTACTCACACTATGCTTCAGATAACAATGAAATAGAGAATATTCAAGTGAGATAGAAATAGATATATAACATTACTGTAATTGTCCATTCTTCACTCGTACTTCTTGTAATATCATCAAAATCCAAAGAGGGAATTCATTCATTTCTTTGATAACTAGTTTTCTCCAAGGATGACCTTGGAAATGCAAACAGGAAATGTTTGACTGCTGAGCTGATACCTTCTCTACTAAAACTTATTATTTAAGAAAGTTATCCGCAGCCCCTTGACCAATTTCACATAAATGAAAAAGAATAAAGATAAGGTAAAAAAGAAATGAAAAAGAGGAAAGAGAAGCCAGTTAATGGCAAAAACATTCCTCTTTTCTATCTGGCACTACCCTGGCAAATGACTTAGCCAACGTGCAATTATTATTTTATGAATAATAATTTTTAGGCATATTATGCTGATAGTAAGTAGTACATATGCCTAGCATCTATGGTTTCTATTTCTTGACATTTTCTTTTATATTGTGCTAAAAAAATTTACAGCCTGATTTTGTATCACCTTTTAATGAGCTTGCCCACATCAATTCACATCAATATGGGACTAACAAAACATTCCTGATGGCCCCAAATTTACATGATTGCTTCCTGTAGCTCATCTCAACAAATTTACAAAAATACATACAAGAGTATTTGTGTATGTATGTGTGTATGTATACATTCAAGTTGTAATGAACTTCATCAGGGGAGCATCAGGCAGAATTCATTAAACTCTCCTGAAAAATGACACTATGTTATGGTTGCTATATAACATAAGTATTAGAGAAGACAATGCAATCCCACCACTTCTAGTGTCATTCTTCAGCAGAGTTTAATAAATTCTGCCTGATGCTCCTCTGATGAAATTCATTACAACTTGAATATTAGAGTTAATTCCTCAAGCAAAATTAAGATCAAATATTCATGATTATCTCATGCATATTCAATAACTTTCAAAAAGATTTCATAATAATATGACTGAGCAGGTCATGAAAATAGGTGCGATTCCCTTAACCTGAAGAAGGTCTTCCTTGCTTGTATTATTCCCTATTAAGATGCAACAGGCTTCTATCGATTATACTCATAGCCCTCCTATTTCTTGTGTCAGACACTTGTTTTAATACTAATTGCAATTTCAAATGGTATGGTACCTTAAAATAAATGAACTACTGTTCTACAAAATATTTGGTTTGGTACTGCAATGAGGACAAACAGATCCTGCAATGACAGCAAACTCTCCAGGAACCTGAAGGGTTACTCAGTAAATTATTTGGTATCTGGAGGAAAACATCTCTATGTGATAGCCTATTTTTAAGTAGGCAAGCGAGCAATCAAGAAAAGCTTAAATTACTTTTACTCAAAATTATTCATCTTCTTCCCTATACAAGTGTTAAGTTTCTTATGGCTACTGAAACAATGAAAGGAAGAGATTGTTGTTTTCCAGTTAACCAATGAGGAACACAGTTGCTGGTGCCTCATCAAAGAATCACACAAGTCAGTTTACAGACTAAGTTTTATGGATGGCAGATTAATGACCAAGCCAACTAACCAACTCTAACTTCTAGTGAAGAATTTTCTGAATCAAGAGATTCAAAAAGTTCTGTTTTGTTTCTGGTATTTTCCTCTGGCCATTCCTACCCGTCCCCACTCACAGAGGTTGTAATGTTACTGTAAGGTGTGCAAAGAGGTCAAGGACCAGACTGAAGAGAATGGTTCCAATAAAGAAATTATTATTATTCTATTCTATTCTATTCTTTGCAAATAATGTGGCATTAAAATCAAATCAGTTGAGCAATTTTATCCACAGATGCTGTAGAACACAGAACAAGAAATAATGGGTTAAATTATAAGGAAATATTTTTTTTTTCAGTTGGAGGTCAGAGAAAATGTCCAAACTTAACCAGTTGTTCAAAAGGAGAGTATTTGTAGCTCAGGGTTGAAATGAGGGGCCCTTGAGCTTGATCATTTTCTTGGAGATGTTTCATTACCCAAATTAGGTAACATCATCATTGCTAGTAAGGGGTGGGATTTATTCTCTGTTTATATTCTAGTGGCTTGTCCTGTCAGTGTTGGTGGGGGTGGTCTTAAGAAGTCCTTTGGTTGGGCTGTTTATTGTTGGCTTGTTTGGCAGTTCCTTGATTGGAATATTGTTTACTTGATTATTGGTCTGATGTTAATTTTGGAGTTAATCTATGCTGATCTGGGTGCTGATTGCTGGTGGGGGGATGCTTTGGTCTTTTTGTTCCCTTTTTGGCTTGTTGATTGTCTCTTTTGCATAGCATATAGATATTATTTATGTCTATGTGTCGATTGATGGCTAATTTGTCAGAGTGCCAGGCTTCTAGAAATTCCCTAGTGTTTTGGACTTGGCTTGGTCTGGGATGGTCAGAGTTTCCCAATTGAAACTATGGTTAAGTCTGTCCATATATTGTGAAATCAAAGAGTTTTCATCATGTCTTCTGACTGCTAGTTGGTATTCATGGATGTGTTGTCAGTCTTCTGCCTGTTTGCCCTACATAGTAGCTGTTGCAATCATTACACTGTATGTTGTAGATTACTCCTGGTTTTTTCTTCTTCTGGAGCTGCTGAGTCTTTTGGGCTTACTTAGGATGTTTTGAAGGCTTTAGTTCAGTGGTGGGTTGCTACCGGTTCGCCCTGGTTCGGACGAACCGGCAGTGGCAGGAGGCTCTGCCCACCCGCCCGGACGTCATCACGGACGATCTGTGCATGTGCAGAATGTGTGCGAGTGAAGCGAGCGCGCATGCACATCTCCGAACCGGTAACAAAGGTAAGTGAAACCCATTACTGCTTTAGTTGGCTTGTGTGCTATGCTGATTCCATGTGGTTGCAGTAGTCAGAGAATGGATCCACATGATACCAGCATAAACAACTGGATACACATGAACATGTTATTTCAGGCTGCCACTATAATGCATAACCTAGGTTTTCTGCACACAGTTTCTTGAATCAGTATAGTAGGAAAAACACCAGAGCATAGCACTTTAAACTGTCCTTGGGCTGTCTCAGCTGCAAAGGTTTGCTGAGATACAGATGAAGTGTGCTTGGACAATTGTTAATGGACTATTGTTTGTGTCAGGATAAAGAGATTGTGTGTACAGATGACATTCCAAAGGGGATAAGAAAACACAGTTTCAAAACTGCAGAACGAACTTTCACAAATGCAGGGAGTCTTAAGCCTTAACCTTGGATCAGCCAAGCCACAATTTGAAGCTGTATCAGTCATAGAAGAAATCCCACCTTGCGCAGGAGTACAAGGTATAAATCAGAAATCCCACCTTGCGCAGGAGTACAAGGTATAAATCAGGAGCAAAGCAGTAATAATCATAGAAGAATAATTATAGAATAATTATACAAGTCGGGTGAAAGATGTCAAAAGAGCTCATGTAAGTACAAGATAAGAAGCCATGATATCCCAGGAAGATGATTACAGGAGACTCAAGGAAAGATGTTCCCAACAAAGCAGAAGTTTGCTAATCAATTGTTTAAAGTAGATCCCACCATAATTCTAGCAAATTCTGGAAATTGGCTAGCGATTCTTTCCAAAGGCACACAGAAATATTTCATTCATTTTTTTCTTGTACCCTTGTCTTCATACTTGGCACTTTGCCAAGGTCTTTTGGCATCTCATCATTATCAGTGTGATTGGCCACCTGTGCTGGATTCTGCTCATTAGCAGAAGAATCTGTCTATATTGGCTGGAAGCCAGACAGTTGTCCTACGAAAGGCAAACAGTTTCACATCGTTCTCTAACTCCAAGAAGACCATGGTAGCATAAAGTGATGATACATCTTTTGTTGGAGACAGATTACAATGTGTAAGTTTGAATCGTCAAAATCCATAGATGCTAATCTATAGATCCAAAGATGATTAGGGGACTGGAGGCTAAAACATATGAAGAACGGTTGCTGGAATTGGATATGTCTAGTCTAGTGAAGAGAAGGACTAGGGGAGACATGATAGCAGTGTTCCAATATCTCAGGGGTTGCCACAAAGAAGAGGGAGTGAAGCTATTCTCCGAAGCACCCGAAGGCAGGACAAGAAGCAATGGGTGGAAACTAATCAAGGAGAGAAGCAACCTAGAACTAAGGAGAAATTTTCTGACAGTTAGAACAATTAATCAGTGGAACAACTTGCCTCCAGAAGTTGTGAATGCTCCAACACTGGAAGTTTTTAAGAAGATGTTAGATAACCATTTGTCTGAAGTGGTGTAGGGTTTCCTGCCTAAGCAGGGGGTTGGACTAGAAGACCTCCAAGGTCCCTTCCAACTCTGTTATTCTATTTCTAATCAATCTCTCCAGTGGGACTATCAAACATGGAGGTCATCATTCAGACATAAACAAAATCTAAAACCAACTGTATTTCTCCACCTTACTTTTATATGCAACTTCTGAAGATCAAAAGCTCTTGGCCAGTGAACCGTCCTTTCGTTCAGCATGGCACATACTGTATCCTTTCCAGACATGGTCCCAGAAGAAGGGAAGGATAAAAATTGTTCAAGTGCAAGAAGGTCAAGATCTCAAAGGTTCAGGATTATGATCAACAACCACATACCTATTGTAAAAGATTCCCATGTCCCAGAATATTGTATAAAAGAGGAACCAAATGGAAGGTCTACAATGGAACATGGAAATTTATAAGCACCATGTGAATCATCAAATATACATTGATGTGATGGATGAGGTAACAAATCAGTGATCACTTCTATAATTGTCAGATGGATTTCCGCCTACCGGGAATCAAAGTTGAGTGGGAAAGTTGACAACAAACAAAATAATATTGAGAATATGATTCTGTCTGCAGATTTTACATATATATATCTTAGGTGGCATCCTTTTTATGTCTTGCATGCATAATACCATCAGTCTTAGTATTGACGAGATTGTCAATTAAAAATTATAGTTTTTATATATGGTTATATACTTTCTAGCACAGTCCTGTGATTCATAACTGTCTGCCATCAAAGTCTAACATCTTCAATAAACAAACTAAAACCTATAAAGAAAGAGAGTGCTCAGGCTTTTCTCATCCAGTGTGGGGGAAAAAATCTCCTCTACCTGATATTGTTTCAGATACACTCCCAATATACAACAGAAGAGGAACAATTAAGAGCGATGCCTTATTGCATTGAATTTTTGTCCCTCCTTATTTTTCAGAGATCCAGCATATCCGTTAGGTAACTAAATAGTAAGATGTTGGGTGAAACGATACTGATATTGAATGAATATCAATCATGTTTATCTAAACTTCCCATGCATCCCACGATACCCAACACAGAAGCAGATTTCTGCCAATGATTTCATGCAGTATCACTGGAAGTGATTGTATAGGATACAGAATACAGAAAAACAGAGTTGGAAGGGACCTTGGAGGACTTCTAGTCCAAACCCCTGCTCAGGCAGGAAACCCTATACCATTTCAGACAAATGGTTGTCCAATCTCTTCTTAACAACTTCCAGTGTTGGAGCATCCACAACTTCTGGAGGCAAATCGTTCCACTGATTAATTGTTCTAACTGTCAGGAAATTTCTTAGTTCCAAGTAGCTTCTCTCCTTAATTAGTTTCCATCCATTGCTTCTTGTCCTACCCTCAGGTGCTTTGGAGAATAGGGCAACTCCCTCTTCTTTGTGGCAGCCCCTTAGATATTGGAACACTGCTATCATGTCACCCCTAGTCCTTCTTTTCATTAAACTAGATCAACCGTTCTTTATGTTTTAGCCTCCAGTCCCCTAATCATCTTTGTTGCTCTTCTCTGTACTCTTTCCAGAGTCTCAACATCTTTTTTATAATATGGTGACCAAAACTGAATGCAGTATTCCAAGTGTGGCCTTACCAAGGCATTATAAAGTGGTATTAACACTTCACGTGATCTTGATTCTATCCCTCTGTTAAAGCAGCCTAGGACTGCATTGGCTTTTTTGGCAGCTGCAGCACACTGATGGCTCATATCTAAGTGATTGTCCACTAGGACTCCAAGATCCCTCTCACAGTTACTACTACTATTGAGCCAGGTACAGCCTATACTATACCTGTGCATTTAGTTTTCTTGCTTAAATGTAGAACCTTACTTTTTTCACCACTGAATTTCATTTTGTTAGATAGTGCCCAACATTCAAGTTTCTCAAGATCCTTCTGTATCTTAAGTCCATCTTCTCGAGTGTTGGCTATTCCTGCTAGCTTGGTGTCGTCTGTTCCCCATCTATCCTCATCAGAAAGAACAATCTAGAAAACAACTTTGGCAACTAGTGAAGGTATTTTTGAAAGGTCTTGCTATGTGCAACAGTTGCTCCACATATGATTCTTAAAGACTAGTCCAATTCCCGGCATCATAACCAGATTGACTGGTTGACTAAGAAAGTTCCTCCAAACTGAACTGATGATGTTTGGAATTAGAAGATGTTGCTTCAAATGGTGAAGTGTCAGAAGCCAAAATGTGTATGGACTGCAGTAGAGGTGTTGAATTAATGGAACTAAGCTCTCTGTAAAACTACAGACAAAAATGGTCAGCCCATTGGCTGCAGCAGATATCATTTCTAAAGATCTTGAAATGGTGGTAAGGTTTTTTCCAGATCATTGCAGAGGAAAAGCTGCACAAGAAATAAAAGGAGCATAGTAATGGGATACATAGGGCAATGATAGGATGAATGGTACTACAACGTTTATCCCAGTGAGCATGTTTCCAATTCAGTTGGTAATAATCTCAAAGCCATCATGAGGGATAGAAAAAAACAGTATTAACTACCACTGTATTGCAGATAAGAATATATGAGAAATTGGAGTCTGAGATGTCTCTGAGAGTTGGTGAAGTTCTGTCTAGTCTATGATTGTCAGGCGAATGGTTATAGCGTATGAATTTCAGAACCAAGAATATAATGTCTCCAAATATTGTAACAGAAGGAAATCCCTTGTTGCATGCTATAAGGCTAAACCAATAGGTATGGGCTAAGACACTATGTACTCAGCCTTGTGATGTGTAAGAAGAGTAGTGGGATGGTGTTGGCATCCCACTACTCTTTTTACATATCACAAGGCTGACTAGAACAAGAAGCTAATATTAGTGTTGGTGTTGGCAGTGAAAGTGTTAAACATTTCTTCCCCTAACAATGCTTACAATGTCAGTTTCCTTTCAATTTCTTGTATGGTGAAATGGTAATGCAGCATCCAGGAAAGCCCTCTCTTGGTGACTGCGGAGGAGTCTGATAAGGTGGTACTGAAAATTTGGAGCAATTAATTCTGAAAGCAAGAGACTCAATGGGGATTCAGGCAATCTCCTAGCTAACAGTGACCTCTTCCAAAACAGCCATGAGATATGAAGACCGACAGTGTCATGATTTCTTAGTGAATTTTTCAGAATGAATCCATAATTTTATGTGCCTCTTTAAAACATATTAAGCAAAGAGCAATATCTACACTTAAAGCATTTACAAAAATAAGTCATAGAAATGATTTGAGAATGGAACCCATATCTACAACATTCTCACCAATTGTTTTCTCAGTAGAATTTTAAACAAGATAATGAGGAAAAGAAAGCAACGTTTAGGAAAATAAACAAAAGAAAGAATATAAAAACTATCCCTAACTTAATTCTAATTAGTAACATAACATCCTCTTCCATGTAGCTCCTGCAGTAATTAAAAAGCAACTGAGGGGGAAGGGACTCAGCTGCAAACATGCACAGTAGGAACAAATCCCACCCTTACTTGTCATCAAAGATTCTTGAGATAGGTCAGGTCAAGAAACAGACACTGAAGGATCCTAAGAATGTTGCGTTATTGTTGTAAGATACATTAATGGGTTTATGAAAACTTTCACTGTCCCTGATTAAGGATACGATACTTAAGCCACACAATCTTTTTCTCATGCTTCCTATTTTCTGTGTGTGAGCAACTGTTTCCCCTTTCTTACTTCTTCTTCAAGGCCAGAGCTGAATTCCTCTAGAATCTCAGAGCTTGTATCTGTGATGCATAGTTCCCATACTAAAGATTCACATTTCAATAACATTTTTTTTTTGTGGTATTGGAATCACTGAAGGAGGAAAAATGTCTGGCTTTTCTTGCTGCACTTTTTGTATTTCTTAGTTTACAGCATAATACTAACCAAGCTCAGAGGCAGTTTTGTGGATTGGATATTCTCTAATTTGTCAGTAAAATGCAGTAATTACAAATCTTAATTATTATGCTAATCCTATTATTTAAATCATGCTAAACTCTCTGGGATTTATTTTTTTTATATACAGACGTATGGGTGCATCAGGTGTGCCTGTCCTTGACAACCAGAGTATGACATCAGGGAAACCATTCCACAAATATTTACTTAGAGGTAAGTAACAGAGGACTCATTACTTCCACCTAATTACATCTTGCCACTGACAAGTCTTAACAAGTGTATTATTCTGTACACAGATTTTTAAGGACTGTTGTAGAGTTCAATTATGTACTTATAGTCTCAGAAATGCACTCTGTCTTTGTATCCAATTAATTCTGAAAGATAGCAAGCTCTCCAGTGAACACAAAATAAATATAATCAATAACTAAATGATTGATTGAAGAATGTGAGAAATTATGCCTTTGCTCTTATTTTTCCCATGTGATATACATCCCTTATATTACAGTTAAAGCAGGAAAGTACTTTTGGCAGAAACTACTTAATCGTTTTTCAGAAGGTTTATGATCATACAGAAAGGAACAAATTTCACCATGTAGCAAAAATGATTGCGTGTGTCTTTATATCCTACCTAGGTCCCATGAATGGAAAATGTCCCCAAGGACTGCTGTCCCAGTGTAGCCAGTGACATCATTGCCAGTCTCTGTGATGATAATGCTGTATTTGCATTCTGCCTTTCCTCCAAATGAAGATTACAAAACATGTAAACTTGTTCTTCAGCTGTCTCCATATAGACATACATAACACTTTATATATAGAGTATAAGACAAACAAGACTTGAATTTCTACTTAATTATATATCTGAGAGGAATATCTGTATGCTATCTGAAGATGAATTAAAGCTACCTGCTTGTCCACATATATTGTTCTTTTGAACAGTAGGACAAATAGGTTAACAAGAAGCCTTTCCTTACTATAGACAATATGCAGGTAAGTCATACCTTCCCCTCTTGCTTCCCAGTGCTTAACAACACAATTAGTCATGGATCAATACTAACAAAAGCCTCATTCAAAACTGTATTGAACCATGAAGCTCATTGGGTAACCTTGAATTGGTCTCTAGAACGCAACCTATTCGACATCAGTTATTCTGAGACTAAAATGAGGGGAACTGTATAAACTACCCCGAATTCTTCAGGAAAAAAGCTGGGGGAAAAATGTAATTAATTCTTAATTAAAAACTTACATGGCTATGAAGTAATCATTTTTTCACCTCCCAAGGATGAAATCCTATTATGTCTTTAGCTACAGTGAAGACAAAGGCAAAGCTAAAAAGATGAACCTCATTATTACCAACCCCCCCTTTCCCCCCCAAAAAAAGTAGTTCCAAATTCCAAAAAGAGAATTTGTTTTCCCAGAATTTCTGAATAAATCTTTTTCTGAGTAACAGTGTTGTCCTGCACTAATCTTGGGAAATGTGAAAAATAAAACACAGAGATAACTGGACCACAGTAGGTTATCATGTCTCTAGGACATAAGATTATATCAAATGTCATAGGAAAGGACATCATGGTAGAAGGCATGGACATCCACCACGGAAAGATTAATAAATCTTAGGATAAATGCACCATCTTCATCCTAACTCTGCCACAGGTCCACAAGTATGTCCGCAAGGATGTCTTAAGACTGAATCCTAGTCTGAAACATAACTGAAATGGGTCTAGAATTCTCCAGACTGTAACTGCAATCTGACCACCTTCTTAACAAACTTTCCCAAAAAGGGAAGGTTGGAGGCATGATGATACTTGTCCAAAATCACTGGGCCCAAGGTTAGTCTCTTGATAAGGGAACACTCCACTGCCTCCTTCAAGGCTGAAGGCACAATTCCCTCTGTCAACAAGGTTGGCACTCCAGCATGGATTCAACCACAGATTACCTCCCTGGCTACCTTAACAAATCATTAAAGAGGTGTATAAATTAACAGAGAAAAGAATCCTGTCCATTTCCTCAGGCATTATTCCAGTTTACTCATTCTACATTACAACACAAGACTAAGCTTCAGAAACCTCAGTTGGGCCTGCCCAGTTGGAGTTTATCTTGGAGCAGATCTGAATGACTTTATCTAACAAATAATCTGAATGTTCTTCACAATGTCCTGTTCTGCTCACTGCCCCCTGGAAATGGGTCACCCTAAAAAGAGCCACTGGATGGCTATCAGCAGATACAGTAAGGGCAGGTGACATTTTCCTACCCTTATTCCCATGAGGTAATCCCGATATGGGCTCTTATCATGTCCAATCAGTCACTTTAGGTCTTCCTCCAAGGTACTCCAGGAGGATATCTTCTAGAGCTTCATCTTTTGGAGCACCTTAGTAAACTAAAATATATTACTGGATTGGTGCACAGAGAGAGAAAGGACACATAGAAGTGATGTGATGCAAGGCTCAAATACTTCCCAATTTCAGGCAGAAATCAAGAACTTGCTAAGCCATTCAACTCCTCAGGAAAATTCCTAAGCCCCCTCAATCAACTGGAACAGGTCACCTAAACAGATCTCATGTCCCTGCAGTGAGGAATGACCCCAGTGAACCCAATGCATTCATTATTACGTAGATGTGATGTGTAGTTATAAACATGTAAACCACAGAGATTTTAATATTCAGAAAATGTTTTTAAGGGATAGCAACTATGGCAGTAATCTCTCCCATGTCTTACTCTGAGAAGTTAAAAGATTTAGAGTATTAGCAGTTTAAGACTAAATTAAAGAACATACTGTTCGCTTCATTGAAGTATCACTTATTGAATGAAATGTCTGGGAATGAACATTTCTGATTCTTACTCTGAAAGCTAAGGTGTAAATTAATAGTGCAACAGTGTATAAATTACTTTAGGTAATAATTAATGAAAATCTGTGAATAACAAGTTTGAAAGTAGGGAAAGAAAATCTGAGGAAGACTAACATAAAATCAATGCAATCATCACAAATACAACACAAAAAGCAGGTGATTGTATTTACAGTTCTACTCTCCATATTGTTGGGATTCAGATTTGCCCTTATAAGAGCTGTGTTTATGCTGGAGGTAAGCAGACACAATGAAACACTATAACTTGTTTGACTAGTTAAGAAAATAAATATACCCTCTCTCACCCTTCCAATAACCATTTTCCTGGAAAGTTGGTTTTTCCCCCCTGGATCTACTTCTAAATTAGAAAGCCACACTGCCCTCCAGTTGACCTTTTCAACATCCCTTTTCCTTTATTTTTCATGACTTGGCCTGTGTTGGCTTCATTAAGGCTGAAGAGGTCCCCTCCCTTAGTCTTCATCTCATGGCCAACATGAGATTTTGGGAAATCTGGTAAAGTACATTTCATGAAATTCATGATATGTGAAATTCAGAAGGGAAAGAATCTTTCAGCCACTGATTCCCTTCTCTGCTGCTCGTATAGCCAAGATTTAAAAGAAAGGAGAATAACATAGCAGAACCAAGAAGAGTCTATATTTTAGCCCAAATTCCTCAATCTTGAAGAACTGACTTTTAAAGTAAAAATTAAAAGTTTATAAAAATTAGTACTCCTTGTGATTATAGAAAGCGGATAACTATATATCCAGTAGACAAAAGTCTTCATTGGAAATGAAAATGTCAGAAAAATCTCATTTTGTCTTCCAGTTCTATCGGCATTCACACCTACTCCTCTGAAGAGTTAGGTAGCATTCACACAAATTACTCCAAGTGGGAAGGATAAATGTATGGATTGATTTAAATAGTAACATAAGAGACTCATATAAAGGCATTATAAAAGGCAGCTTTGCCAAGTTTCAAATTAAGATTCTTTGTTATAGCACTGTTAATCACCATATAAACATCCCAAGTGGTATAAATCTCTCAGTAGGGGTAAATTAAAGGAATGGAAATGTTTCCACTTTAATAGGTTTGATTTGCTTAGTACATGACAAAATGCTCTAACAAATGGGTTATAAAATAATTATACAAGGAACACACCCAAACTAATCCAAACGATTTATGAAAACATATAAAAATAGGCATTTCCTTCAAATATATTATATTTTGCCAGGAGAATGGTCAATAGAAACAGAAGAGCAGGCCAGGGTTGGCAGGATTTAAAAACTGGCACCTATTTGGGTTGTTTCATCCAAGGTGATAATCAGGGGATTCACTGCTACAGATTTCTGAAATCATAATAGGCTCTGACTATATTTGTAACAATCTAATTGAACTATACAAGCATAAATTCTTTTCAGGTTCCTGTCTGTTTCTAGACAGTCATTACTATATGCAGATAATATAGACATGTTGAATTAACCAGAATCCATTAGCAGTGAAATATATATATTTGATATAGTTGTATAGACCATGTAGCTGTCTTATTCCCTTATCCTAGGCTACTACACACAGGAGCATGTTTCAGCTTTATTCAAAAAATAATGATGTTCAGATCTTCCATGTACATGAAACACTAGTCAAAATTAATTGTTGTACTGTTGGGATTTCATTCATAGTTAAAGATTCCCAAAACAAGAATGCAGAGAATATAAGCAGGTAAATGCTACTTACAGGCAGGAGAAAACCCTATTTACAGAAAAGAAAATATGGGAAAACAGAATCCAGAAAAGACATAAGTTTAGAGGTCAGGCATAATAGTCAGAGACTGTGAATCCATTTGTAATGGCTACCAGTCTTGAATTATGAAAAAGATTTAATTACTGTCTTATTGTGTCAAATCTTCAGCCAAATTATGCCTTCCAAGGGGGAATCTAACATGTCCTTTGTGAAGGAGAAAATCTATTTTTGCTCAGTTATTGTTAGTGTTGCAATCACCAGAAAGAACAAAGATGTGTTATATTGTTCTTTATTAAAAATTACCGATGCTCATGAGAACATTTCAGTTCATTTATAAATTCGACTGGAATTAATTCCAATCAAGTCATATTTGAGGAAATAGGCAG
Source organism: Thermophis baileyi (assembly GCA_003457575.1). Taxonomy (NCBI): domain Eukaryota; kingdom Metazoa; phylum Chordata; class Lepidosauria; order Squamata; family Dipsadidae; genus Thermophis; species Thermophis baileyi. The sequence continues at coordinate 588,722 of QLTV01001700.1, forward strand.
ATTAGTGGTTCACATGTGCATTCTCAGCTATCTTTACCTCTTAAAGCTGTGTAAAGTAGTCAGAAATTGTACATAATTATATTTTAATAATTAATTAATTACATCTATATCTAATTCTGCATTGCAGTCTCTCTTTATTCTTGTGTCACAATGCTTACTACATCATGTGCCTGAACTGCTCTAAAACAGCAAGTACCAATGGTCCTACTGAAATCAGCAAGGCTAAATCACACCAATAACAAGTAAGACCCTTCTGGTTCAATGGAACTGTTCCCAGCTAAATAGGAATAGTAAGGCAGAATGAATTTTTGTCTTATATTCATTTTAACAGAGTTTATGTTTTCACTGGACTGCACATTTCTATTAGTAAAATGCTGGTATTTTATTCCCATATGTGCATAAGGTAAGACACATAACACTCATTTGCATCCAAAAATTGTCGGTAGGAGAGAAATAGCAATTAAAATTGTTATAAATATGCTTGAGCAAGTACATGAATTTGAATTAACAGAGTGCAAATATGGTCATAGAGGATTTCATGCATGAGATAATATGTTTCTTATAGATCTTATCTCACTATCATAGGAATGCAATCAGTTCTTTGTCCAATATTATAGAAACGGGATCACAACAACTATAAACATTAAATGGCAAACATTGGGTGGAAAGAAAGGTTTGCTGCTGCTGAGCAGGTACCAAGAGGAAAGCATCATTATGTTTTAGTGATTCCAGGCTTCACCTGGGATAGAAGCCTCTTCCATTTCATCTGCTGATGTACTCCTGGGTTGCATCAACAAAGGAATAACATCAAGATTTTAAATGGGTGATAATATCGCTTTATACTGCACTAGTGAGGTCATACTTGGAATACTGAATACAGTTCTGGTCACTATGACACACAAAAAATGATGCCGAGATCCTAGAAAGTGTGCAGAGAAGATCAACAAAGATGATAAAGGTCTGGAGGCTAAATCGTATGATGAATGTTTGAGAGAGCTAGGTATGTCTAGCCTATCAAAAAGAAGGATTAGGGAGGAACATGATAACTGTCTTCTACTGCTTGAGGGGCTGTCCTAGGGAAGAGGGAGTTGACTTATTCTCCAAAGCACCAGAGGACAGGCAAGAAGTAATGAGTAGAAGCTTGTTAAATAGAGATCCAACCTAGAAATAAGGAGAAATTTTCTGACAGTGAGAACAATTAATTAATGGAATAGCTTGCTTCTGGAGTTGTAGGTGCTCCATCAATGGAGGTTTTCAAAAATACACTGGACAACCGTTTAACTGGGAAGGTATAAAATCTTTCATCTTGAGAAGGGGGTTGGACTAGAAGACCTCTGAGTCCCTTCCAGCCCTATGATTCTTTGTTCTATGTTCTATCTCAGGGGTCTGCAACCTTAAACACTCAAAGAGCCATTTGGACCCGTTTCCCACAGAAAACAAAACACTGGGAGCCACAAAACCTGGGTGGGCATGGCCAACTCAACGTCACTCCCACCCAGTCACATGACACCACTCCCAAGCCAGTACCCGGGTTTTGTGGCTCCTGGTGTTTTCTGTGGGAAATGGCTCTCTCTCTCTCTCTCTCTCTCTCTCTCTCTCTCTCTTCCTCTCTCTCTCTCCCCCCCCCCCCCTCTTTCTCTTTCTCTCCCTCCCCTTCTGTGCGATGGCTCTCTCTCTCTCTCTCTCTCTCTCTCTCTCTCTCTCTCTCTCTCTCTCTCCCCTCCCCCTTGTTTTTCTCTTTTTCCTCTCCATCTCCCTCCCTCCCTCTCTTTCTTTTTCTTTCTTTCTTTCTCCCCCCTTTTCTCTATTTGTTTCCCTCTTTTCCCTCTCTTTCTCTCCCTCCAGCTCTCTCTCATTTCTCTCCCTTCTCTCTCTCATTTGTTTCTCTCTCTTTTTCCTCTCATTCTCTCCCTCCATCATTTTCTCATTTCTCTCTCTTTTTTTCTCCCCTTTTCTCTCTCTCATCTCTCTCTCTTCCCCTCCCTCTCTCTCGTGTGTGTGTTCCCTCTTGAACCATTTCCAAAAATAGGCGAGGATTGGGTTTTTTTGCTGATGTTCTTTCTTCTTCTTTGGGTGCTTTTTACCATATGATTTAAATCAAGAGTCATTTCAGGTTCCCAGATAAATCAAGCTCTTTCGTCCCCCTGCTGTGGCTCCCTGTCAGCTGGCTGCCACGCCCCTTGCCTTCCCCTCCCAGTCACTCCTTGCGTGGCCTGAGAAGGTAAGGGTGATGGCAGGGATGGAGACTCGCTCCATATTCCAGAGCGGGAGGGAAGCGCCCCTGTACTTGCCTCTCATCTCACGGGCGCTTCTTCCGGCGCTTCTTGGTGCTGCACGCACCTTGGTCACTTGGGGAGATGTGCGACTTTCTCTCCGCTCTGAGACCTGGCCCGGCCCGGCTGTGGCCAATGCTCCACGTCATAATGGGCTCCAGGAGGAGAGGACGCCGTCTCCCCCATTGTGAAGCGCGCTAAATTTAAGTGTGCTGCGCAAGGCGCTGCAAGAGCAGAGAGAAGGCCATGGAGGCGGTGAGAGCAGTGGCATCAGCCGCAGCCGGGCCAGTGTCTTGGGTCGGAAAGCAAGTCGCAAGTGAAGAGCACTGGCCCAGCCTGGCTGACGCCGCTGCTCTCGCCGCCTCCATGGCCTGCTCGCTGCTCTTGCAGTGCCTTGCGCAGCACACTTAAATTTAGCGTGCTTCACAATGGGGGAGACGGCGTCCCCTCCTCCTCCTGGAGCCCATTACGATGCAGAGCATTGGCCGCAGCTGGGCCAGGCCAGTGTCTCGACTTGTGACTTGCTCTCTGCCCCGAGACACTGGCCTGGCCCGGCTGCAGCTGAGTGTCTTGGGGTGGAGAGAAAGTCGTGCGTCTCCCTGAGCAACCGAGGTGCATGCAGCACCAAGAAGCACCGGAAGAAGCGCCCGCGAGATGAGAGGCAAGTACAGGGGCATTTCCCTCCCGCTCTGGAATATGGAGCGAGTCTCCATCCCCGCGGTCACCCTTACCTTCTCAGGCCATGCGAGGAGTGACGGGGAGGGGAGGGCGAGGCCAGCCAGCCGACAGGGAGCCACAGCAGGGGGACGAAAGAGCCACATGCGGCTCCAGAGCTGCGGGTTGCCGACACCCATTCTATCTGATAGACAACAGCAGGAATTCCTTACCATGTTCCATCCAACCATGTAAGTAGTGTCTAAAATGACCGTGTGGCTAACAACTTGAATAGATCACAGGAAATTTTAATAGACAAGTAGTTTTCCCAATTTTCTCAGATATTGTCCTTCCCGAGGAGGAAGGAAAAAAATAATTTTAATCAATTTATATCATTGCCTTTCTTGCAATGATGACTCTGGGTGGCTAACAAATTTAAAGCTCAATAATTCTGTTCAACCCTGTTCAATTCTGTTTCACTTTCTCCAAAAGGGTAGGTAGCAATCAAAGCGAGTTGGCCCCACAAATAATCAAGTCCTCTACCATAAAGAACTTTTTAGGTTTCAACCAGCACCCTGATTTGTACCCAGAAGCACACTGGAAGCCAATGAAGCTTGCAAAACAGAGATATAACTTGGGCATACCCAGGTGTACCGTTAATTACTCCTGCCACTGCATTCTGAACCAGCTTGAACTTGTAGAGGCTTTCAAGGGAGCCCCATAGACAGCTCATTACAGTAATCCATTTGGTAGTTGACCATGATTATGCGACAGTAGAGTACACATTAGTAAACAAAATGCTACAATTTTACATGAGCATTTTAGGGTGGAGCAAAAAAAACCTCACTGTATGGGAACAAAGAACATTTAACTCATCATGCTGCTGACAAATTTATTTAGGCCAATTGGATGCTAATTCTGCTTATCCCTTTAGAAAAGTTATTTAGCTGCCCATGTAAAATACATAACTTTGGGAAGCAAACAGTATGTACAAAAACAACATAAAACTATAAGCAACTTAAATCATACAATGCAAGAATAATAAATAAATAAATAAATAAATAAATAAATAAATAAATAAATAAATAACCAAGGCACTGCATAACAATTCCATAAAAAGGACACATATATTGAGTTCCCCTCACACCCTGGGCCTAACACTTGGGGGAAAAGTCAAGTTTTAATACTTTTCTAGAAGGCGAAGAGGAAGGGGCCATCCAGGAGGCTGTTTCATATGGTAGACACTATGACAAAGAATGCATGCCTCCTTGGTTCTGCAAGGTTGTGGGGACCTGGAATCTGCTCATGCCTTTGGATTTGGTGAAATGGGCAGAACTCCTTAGAGGTAGATAGTCCCCCAAGTAAACTGGCCCTGTGTCATTTATGGCTTTAAAGATGATAACCAGCATTTCAGATTGCTACCTGGAAGTCAGTGTAGCTCATGCAGTAGTGATGTTATACGGGCAAACTTTGGAGCATTCAAAATTGTCTGCATCACTGTGTTCTAGACCAATTAAAGCTTCCAAGTGATTTTCAAGGTAAGCCCATTGTACAGTATGCTGAAGTAATCTAATAGAAGTGACAAAGGCATAAATGACAGTTAGCAGAACCTCCTGATCTAGGAATAGATGCAACTGGCACACAAGATGAATCTATGTAAAGGCCACCCTGACCGTAACTGTCATCTACTCTTTGATTTCAAAACCAGGTGCTATCTGTATGCCAGCTTCACTCTAAGTAGTCACTGCAGTGGCAGAGAATGATATACAATAGTAAATAAGAAAAAAAAGGCTGCACATATTTTACTAACATACATTTTCTGCATTTTTATCATTCACAATGCAATAAATTCACAAATCTACTTCTATGATTTTCCTATGTGCTTGAAACTGGCAATCCTATGGATGATCTGAACACTATCAATATTTTAAAAGCAATGTCAAAAGAAGGTGAAAAATCCCAGTAATTCTCTTGGGTATAATATATATATATATATATGTATATTAGCTAAGTTATATTCCTAGATGGTACGATGTAGAAGGCTATAACGTTTTGTAAGATTTATGTCCTAAAGTAAATTAAATTGATATTATTTAGTAAGGAATTCATAAATACTATATAAAATGATTACTTTTGCATTACTATGAATTATTAGCCCTGCTGCCTAGCAACCAGCATCGTGGGTTTTTTTTTTTTTGAACAATGATCATTATAAAGGAGTATCTGGAATTTGTGCAAATGAGTTTTCATTGGAGGGCCAAAGAGACACATTCATCTTAGAAATCAGACTTAGATAATTTAATGCTTTTAGAGAAATAAAGCAGTAGTAACAATTTCCGCAATCATTTTAATAAAACTTTCTCATTATTGCCTTAAGTAAGTCCTGTGAAACTTGATTATGTCAGGCCATAATTCTGTTACCTTCTCTAGAAGACTGAGTTTTTACAGCACGTGGAAAAGAATGAGCTCCTTATTCAAGAAGAAATTTGGCAATATAAAAATGCATACTGATTCTCCGCTGAAATCTTCCTTTTATGTTTTAATGATATATATAGTGTATAGCTGATGTAGTATAGTGTATAGCTGATGTCTAATCTCCCAAAGTGGTGGGAAGAGGAAGACAGGAATCTCCAGTGTTCCTCAAATTGTCAAGACTGTCACAGATTGGCAATAGTACCTTGAGAATAATAGAAATGCCACTGAGACCCTTCTTTAATTTCCAGAAAAGCTTTAGAAAGGAAAAATGAAGAAGGAAAATCTTAATTTCCCTAAGGAATCTTCTGAGTCCTGTTTTGGGGCCCATTTATATATCCTTGGGAACATCCTGGAGTTCTGGTGTTTAATAGGCCAAGTAATAGATATAACAGTATGTGGATGCTCATACATTACTTCAGCTGAAGTAGGAAATTTAGAATTACACTCCATCCATCCATCCATCCATCCATCTTTTTTAAAATAGTGACCAAGAAGCAGAACCAATCCCTCTCAGCAATTTATGATTAGTTTGAAGTTTTCTTATTTTCTTCTTATTTGTGTGCATAAATATATGGTAAATTTCCACTCAGAACTGATGCTTGACTGAATATCCATATTTCCATTCAACCTGTGTATGTTAATTTCAGAAGCACACATGTGCCTAATAGCTTTTAATTACTACAGAATAAGCACATTTAAATAAGAAAGTTAAATAAAATGGTTCTCATTATTTAAAAGAAGTAATGTTTACCATAGGCGTAGCTTAAATATGTGTATGGGAAGTAGGGTTGAGATGAGATAATACCTTTTTCTCTCCTTTTGAGTCTGGATTATTGCTTTACTTTGCGTTCCATACAACAAGCAGGACTCATGTATCTGACTGACTTCCCTACATGTCTGACTTCCCTATTGTTTTATTTGAACTTTGCCCATCTTTTTTTAATGGTAGTTAAATTAGCATTGCCCTAATTGGATATAATCTATTATGTTCCAGAACGCATTTATTACATCCAATCTAGTGGCCCTTCCTGTCCAGAACTGATCCTACAAACAGAATTTACAATCTATTTACAGACTTTTTATTTTGTCAAAACTGGGCACTACCACTTTAGCTCTGTGTGTTCTTAAATAAATTATATCCTTGGGACTTTTTTATTTAGTTGATGGTTGGCAAATCATCTGAACAGGCTAAATGTTCCTTTTACAAATAGATTCTGTTTGCAGCTTACAAAGAGACAGTTTTGTGTCACTTCTCAAGAGATAGATGCAAACATGAATAAATGTTCTGGCATCTCCATGTGTGCAAGAACCCAAAAGAATTGTAGCTTAATTGCTATAAACCGCTGCAGCAGGCACTTGCCAATATGGTGTATGCAAAGCTTCTTTCGTTTTCTTTCTTTCTTTCTTTTTTAAATATACACTGCCAAGAAAAGCAGCTGCTGGAGTTAGCTAATACCAATGTTTTATAGGAACTGATATTTTCAAAACCCTTGAAAAAAACATGAATCTACCTGTATTTTATGAAGTCCTACTGTGCTCATTAGTAAGCCACATAAAACAAGCAAGGTTGTCAGGCTTTAGAGACAGACATTTCTCAGTGGTGGCCTCTAACTATGGAATCCCATCAAGAATGTCCCCAGGTGCTTCAAGTAGCTTCTAAATCTACTCTGGCCCTTATAGTCTCAATATTCATTTTACGGTGGGTGGATTTATTTAGAATTGTTTACATATCGTCAGTATGATTGTATTAATGTAAATATAAATTAAAAAGAAACTCAAATCTGATCTGGGAGACTTTCAGGCCAAATAGTAGGATATAACGGCTTTAAATAAATGAAAAAAATATATCTTCAAACAACAAACATGAAATACATCCAGTCAAAGAAAGAACAACAACAAAATATCCTGCTGCTTTACACATACTTTACACAAATGACCTGTTTGTCATTTATATTTTTTCCTTCAAGTATGCCACTAACAATGGTATTCATACTGAAAGCAATAGCATAAACAGGAAGAAAATGAGGCCTCTTCCAAATTATAAATGATTCAACACTTCATCTTCTGAAAGGGATTCTTTTTTGTTAAAAGTAAGTGGCCATTTTATAATCCTGAATAAACGTGTGCCAATAATGCAAATAGTTCAGCAACGAATCTTCTCTGCTGGTTAGGAAGACTGATATGTCATAAACAATTATCTGAGGCCTCAGGACCAAGTATAGGCCTTGAAAACAATTGATGCAGCTCTCAGAGACCTTCAAAAGCTGTTACCAATTATAACTTTTAATGTGATAGAAAGGGAAAACCCTTTGTATACATAACTGCAGACTAAACATATTAGCTGTATTTAATTTTAATTAAATGTAAATCAAATCAAAACAAATTCTTATCCTGTTCCAGCCCACTACTTTTTGAGAGTAGTTCTGTGCACATGACCTGGAGGCCAAATGCAGCCTCCAGACCAAGAAAAAGTTGCACAGTTGTAAGGAGCCATCAATGATGCCCGTGGATCTATATTTGGTCCATGAGATTCTTTTATGATCTCTGCAACTTTCATATGCAACACTATTACAAGCCTGCAATTCAATTCATTACCTTTGCACAGATAAGTAAGAGAGAGATAACATGAAGAGAGACCAAGAAAACTCACTTACTTGTATGGAATGTGTTTGCTGCCATTGACAAGGGCAAGAATGACATTGCCCAATGCAGACAATGAAAGGCAGAGCCCAGAACCCCCTTCACGGTTTTTGCTGAGAGGTTTAACACAGCTTCCCAGATCAATGAGATGTAAGCGACTACGGCCTCCTGACACTGTCAGAAAAGAAATAAAAGTGACAAAATAAATGATACCTTGTCACTGAAAGCATGATTTGGGCATAAATGATAACCTTATCCCCCAGAATCTGACTCAAGTCCTGCTGAATTCTGTAGATTTTTTTTTAACATCGTGCTAAAATTAACCTATTAATACTCTACCTCTTGAGCAGACAAGGAAAAAGAATAAGCCAAATACATGAATGACTATGCAACTTTAGAAAAGGTGCTTTGGAATGTGCAAAAACCCACCCAAAGGACCCCTTTTTGATTCATTAAAGCAGCTGGTTCCAAGATTCAAGCGGTTGCTTTGGAAGCTTCTTCTGACTGTTTCCACATGTTTGCATACATAACCAGTTCATTTCCTGGGCAAAAACATGGTTTACATCAAAGTCTGAATGGCCGAGAAAAGGGCAGTTTCTGGTACTTAGACATACTTAGGTTCCTAAGATATTTGGGAACAATAGTCTGAAGATTTATAGAGCAAAATGATATTATATTTTATTATTTGAGAAAACTCTCTCTTTCTCTCTCTCTCTCTCTCTCTCTTTCTTTCTCTCTCTTTCTCTCTCTCTCCTCCCTCTCTCCCTCCGTCTCTCCCTCCCTGTCTCTCTCTGCTCTCTCTCTCTCTCTCCCTCCCTCCCTCCCCTCTCTCTCCTTCCTTATAGCCATCAGAATGAACTGAAAAGAGACTGGCACAATCATTTCTAGAAGTGACAGGAAATCACAAAATTAACTGTCTCCTGTTTCATTCTGAAACATCCTTAGACTCACAGCATCAATATGTGTACTAGGCCAAAAATAACAATAGGTCTGATCACCATATCACATGCATACCCCTATTAAAAATGCCCCATGATATAATATACTTGTTGCATATGTATGAATCAGTTGAATACAAAGCCATCTGAATAATGGCTAATCATAGGAGTGAATGGGAAAACAATGAGACTTACTTCCCCCTTTGCCACTCTTCTCCATTCGATACTGATAGATGTGCAAAGTGAAGAGCATATGTGAATTCTTCTGCTCTTCCTCCTGACAATCTTGCTGACTACTTCGACGGGAGGCAATTGCTGCATCAAGAAAAAAAGCAGCTTTTTCTGCAGTGGGAGCTCTGAGTTCACTTTGGTTTTGAAGCTGCAAGGTACCCAGAGACATAGAAAGCTTATTGAGATTCAACACTGATAAGTAATTTTCAGTTAACAAAGTCAAAATACAATTTTGCTCTGATTAAGGAACATGCTGCTTTACAGAATATCTACAGCTGAAATGCTTTCAAAGGGGAAAAGTACAAAATTTGATGCTGAACCTAGCATCATCGATTCTGGTTGCCATGCTTCCTTTCTTCATCTAGGCCAGAGGTGTCAAACTCGATTTCATTGAGGGCTGCATCAGGGTTGTGTTTCAGTTCAGGGGGCTGGGGTGGGTGTGGCCAGGGTGGGCATGGCCAGTTCAACATCACTCGTGTCGGGGGCTCCTGTGGTGGCCTGAGCGCTCTGCCAGCAAAAATGGGCTCCTGAGCTCCATTTTCGGTTGTGACAGCCTTCTGCAACTCTCTGCCAGTGAAAACGGAGCTCCGTTTTCGCTGGCAGATGCACCGCAGGCTGGTCTTTTGATGTTTACAGGGCGGCCCCGCGGGCCAGATCTAAGCACCCCGTGGGCCAGTTCCGGCCCATGGGCCTTGAGTTTGACACCCCTGATCTAGGCTGATACTGAGCCTTGCTCTTTACAGCTTCTATTTATCACCATGCTTAGTTATGCCCATATCCACAGTCCTTTGAAATCCAAATTACTGCATTGTAGATTCAGCTACTTTGTTCTATGAATTACTTTGGAGGATCGCTATTTTTTTATTACTTTTTTAGTTGAAACTAATTAAGATATCAATCACATGGCAAGACTAATTTCACCATAATTCACTGAAAGGGCCTGAAAACCTGGCTCTATCAATTGGCTTGGGGTGTGTTTTATACTCTTTTATACCCATTGTAGGCTGCCCAGAATCACTTAATAATGAGATGGGTGGCACAGAATTTTAATGAATGAATGAATGAATGAATGAATGAATGAATGAAATGTTAATATATGATGATGATGTATTATATATTATTGATAATTTGCATATTCTATACCAAAGCTTACTCATATAACCAACATCTTGGAAATTTATCAGGTCAAATTCTTGATTGGAAACTGCCCATAGTTTGCATAAGATGGGCAGCTATATTAAAGTTTTACATAAATAAATAAATAAACTGAAACAATACTAATTTGATTAGTAATACTACCAATAGTTTCTAATATCCCTATGGAAATGTGCAACAGATGGCAATTTAACTATTGTTTAAATTACTTTAAAAACTGTGTATAATAATGATGGATTAAGCAATCTATATGATCTAAAAATCAGACTGATTCACAACAAGATTTTCTTTTCCATACTTACTGGATTCCTCAGAGAATGTTCCAAGAGAAATTACCAGTTCTACTATGTTATAGTATTGTATAATCTAATATGGAGAAGGAATCTTTATCCATATGATATTGAGTTGATCAATGGTTATATTTTTGTTTCAGATTCATATAACTGTTAATATGGTTTTACGCTGACAACCATTGCTCACAGATACGACTAGGTTCTTAAATTTTATATAAAAAATGGAATGTATCACTGTGTAAAGAATTATTTACTGTACAGTGAAGATAATTAATCAAACACTGGAAGACAACATCCACTCGGAATTTACAATCCTGGATTGTAGATACATGTGATTGTTTCTGAACTTGCAGTCTATCAACACAATTGAAATAACCGAGTGTTATTTTTTGTGATCAAGGGTTATTTATTTAAAATTTAGGGCCAATGACATATTTTATAATTTTATTTATTTTATTTATTTATTTTGCATACAAAGGTATGTTAGACATTACTATTGCTGAAAATAGCTACAAACATAGTTTTCATTTTATCTATCTATCTATCTATCTATCTATCTATCTATCTATCTATCTATCTATCTATCTATCTATCTATCTATCTATCTATTATCTATCTATCTATCTATCTATCTATCTATCTATCTATCTATCTATCTATCTATCTATCTATCTATCTATCTATCTATCTATCTATCTATCTATCTATCTATCCTGCCACACAGAATCATAGAGTTGGGTAAGGCTATTTAGGTCATCATGTCCAACTCCAATTAATGCAGGATTATGCCAAGGGATTATGCCAAGGAAAATAGTAGGCTCATTTCATTCTTCTTGCACTGAAGGCAGGCCCATCACCTCCCTGAGTAACTGATTTCTTTTGAGCTGTTGTTTTCCTGACACTATTTTTATGGTATCTCATCACTGTTGCCACGTATTTTTTCTTGGTCACCTATTCCTCTTTCTGTTTCCCCTATGTACCCTTTTAGGTCTTGCTATGTTGTTCTTTTTTGTTTCTCTATCTTTATTTTTCTCATTTGTGTTGTGTTTTCACTATCTTTGTAAAGAACCATTATAAACTTTGAGCTTTTTTACCCATTAGCTTTCTAGTATGCAATCCTCTGAATTTATTAAAAAAAACAATCAATTTTTGAAGTCCAAAGTACTCATCCTTCTACACTCAATTTCAGTTTTCCTTAAAATCATGAATTCAAGCTTTTTTCTCTTTCTCTTTCTTTGTCTTTTCTCACACATTAATTTAAACTATTAAGACTATAAAGTATAATAGATGCCCAAAGCAGGAGATATTTTTTTCCACACAGGAAGTGTATGGCTTTTTCTGGCAACAAGGCTTCTGCAATTTGACCAGGAATTAGTTTCCCTCCCCCACGCCTATCAGTTGAGGGTTCCTATCCAAAGAACACGTGAGATATTCTTGGCTTCTTTTCATAACTTGGCAGTAATTAATAAGTAGCTATTAGTACGTCCTACAATAATACTAATCCTATTACTCTAAATTGTGTCATTTCCACAAACTGTATCTCCATCCACACGCATCTTATTGGCCTCCAGCTTTTGTGCAATATTGTAAATATTTTAATGTGCTATAATATATTGTGAAATTATTATAGGAAGAACGGAAGTTTAGTTTGATCTGAATCCTTTAACATTTTACAGAAGAGAGGTTCCTGTTGAACATCAAGTTATGCCAAAGGCACAAATGTATAGGCAGGAGAGCGGACAGCCTGCAGCTGCAGGTCATAAAGTTCCTTGTAAGCCTAAAATTAAACGCTTCCAAGTTAGAAAAATGTATGTTTTCGTATTTATTATGATTCAAAACCAACCTTATAAAACAGGGCACCATGAGTTACATTGTGACACAAAAGAGTTTTATATTCACCTGCATGCCACAAATGGGGTCCTCACTAAGGTAGACACCTGGTGACTGACCATCTTGTAAGCTACCTGTTGCTACCTCTGACAGCAAATCTCTCAGATGTTCTTCTTTTCCCCACACTTCTACTGCAGAGATTCGGACTGAGAAACGTGCTCCTGTTTTCTCTTTTCTTTCATGAATCAGCTTGAAAAGCCAGGAGATGGCGCAAGGGATTATACCAAGGTTTTGCATGGAATCATCTTTTCCAATCATGGTATAGGATTTTCCTGTTGGGAATGCAGGAGAAGAGATTAAAATAACACCAAATAGATTTACATACATAAGAAAATGTACAAAAAAAGATCAAAATTTCATGCTGTTATTCAAATTTATTTTTTTTATCAAGTTTATTTTTATGGCCCAGACCCCCATTACATAACTATATGGAATACAACACAGCTAAAATTGTAAAGTGTGACTCCTTTTCATGGATACTGGTAATAGCTTATCAACAGCATCCAGTCAACTGTAAACATGACCTTGAATTAAGGAACAACTTCTCAAAATATTTCTAGACATTAGTGTCCAAAAATGCTAGTAATCCTGGGAATGTAAGCATAACTACTTCTTTTATTCTAAACATTACAATTATTAACTGTTTCTTCTCTTCTCAGAATCCTTCCAAGCAATATGACCAACCTTCTACTCTAAAGCTATGCTGAGGGCAAATATACACATATGTATTTGCTATTTCAGAGAATTAGAAGGAAAACATATCAACAGGTAAAGAAATAGATAAGTATATCATGCAAAATATAGCAATAGCAATAGCACTTAGACTTATATACCGCTTCACAGTGCTTTACAGCCCTCTCTAAGCGGTTCACAGAGTTAGCATATTGCCCCCAACAATCTGGGTCCTCATTTTACCGACCTTGGAAGGATGGAAGGCTGAGTCAACCTTGAGCCTGGTGAGATTCGATCTGCCAAACTGCTAGCAGCCGGTGATCAGCAGAAGTAGCCTGCAGTACTGCACTCTAACCACTGCGCCACCGTATATGATACAGTGTAATATTATCTGAATAAAAAATATACTAACCGAGTTTGGCATGTCCAAAACAAAATACACATCCATCTGCACCATTCACCACAGACTGGATCACTTCAGCTACAGTTCCTGCACATACTTCAGCCTGTCATAAAGGAGATACAATTTTTTATTTTCTGAACACAAATATGGAGCAAGTGGAAAGCCATTGGATGAGATCACAATACCTTGTTCATGGAGGCTAATAAGGCATGGTGACAATCAGCAGACAGACAATAGAAAAGATGAGTTGCTGAAGAACAGAAGGAGTATTGTGGAAAGAGTTCTGTGGTACATCAGTTAATGGAATGAAATATTGGCACTTATACCTCAGAAGATTAAAGAATACAAGCAGAAATGAAGAGAAGTGAATTTACAAGCTAATACAAAAATATTGGCTAACTACTGTCACTATTTGTCAATTCTATCCCGTTTTCATCTTACACTGATATTTTTAATATATTTCCATTTATTTTGGAATAAAACAAGTTACACATTTTGAACTGTTTACAGTTCAAATTTCAGTATGCATTTAGAACAAAATTGTATGCACCATTGATTCAATACTTCTAAACATTCAACCTTAAAAATTATGATTGAATGATGCTTCAGGCTTTGTTAGAGTTGCTGCGTACCTGGGACGCATCTTGAGGGAAAACTGCATCAAATACAAACATCTTGGGTGGTACTTGGGTGCTCCTTTTTTGGAAAGCATTCTGGCCTCCAGAAGACAAGGGGTCATATAAAGTAATTTGCTTCTTGCGGGGATCAACCTTTAAGAAGGAACTGGATTCTGAAGAGTCTCTGGCCAAAGTAGAACAAATGCGCAACATGACTTTCACCTGTTAGCAAAAACATAATAACAATAACGTATTTCATAAAATGCTATGAAAATTATGACAAATTCATGGGTATTTAAAATGAATATTCTGGCAATTCCAATTCAATATCCTGCTTTCTGAATAAATCTGGCATATCAGAATTAATGAACTGCACCTTTTAAGCAAGTGAGATAAGGTTCCACTTTAAGATTATCACCTTCCTTGTCACATGTGTGTGTAGGCAAACTACTTTCCATGGGCCAAACTAAAAGAAGATAATATCAGTGCTGCTATACTTCTAAATTAACATGAAATTAACAAAGCAAGAACAATAACAGCTAGAAATGGAACAGGCATTTTTCAATAATCTGAATGTGCACTGCCATCACAGCAGAATGAAAAAGTCTTCAATTTTAATAATACCATATTTTTTCGGCGTATAAGATGCTCCAGAGTATAAGACGCACCTTAGTTTTTGGGGAGGAAAATAAGAAAAAAAAATTCTGCCTCTGCCTACCAGCATCCATCGGTATTCATCTGACTAGCGTCCTTAGCAAACAGCCTGGTCAGCTTCAGCACATTAGCCTGATTCACCACGAGCAGCTGATTGGCGGGTGGATTGGCCTCCAATCAGCTGTTCCCAGAGGTGAACTTTAGCAACAGGTTTGCTGGTTGTGAGCGCGCCTGCGTGTGCACTAGCTACGCTCGCACGCGCCTCGTTGGGGCAGATACCCAGCTTCAAAAATGCAGCTGATCGTCGCAGGGCACTCCAGTGAATACAGCAGGCGAAGCGCGGAACCGGTCCGACAAGGCAGCAGCTGTTCCGAGTTGCCATTTTGGCCTCTGCGCCTTGCTTTTTCACCCTCCGAAAGCTCCGTTTGAGAGGGGCTGCCTTTTCAGCCTCCAAAAGCTCCGTTTTTGGGGTGATGGTCTGTGGCAATCCCTGCAGCCTGGAACAGGTATAAAACATGACGCGCGGAGGCTGAAGGGTGGGGGCTGGCGGGTGGGCGGGGCCACATTCAGTGTATAAGATGCACCCAAATTTTCACCCTCTTTTAGGGGGG
This sequence comes from Thermophis baileyi, assembly GCA_003457575.1. Lineage (NCBI taxonomy): Eukaryota > Metazoa > Chordata > Lepidosauria > Squamata > Dipsadidae > Thermophis > Thermophis baileyi. The sequence goes on from QLTV01001700.1 coordinate 604,228, forward strand.
GAAGTGCGTCTTATACTCCGAAAAATACGGTATTTAAAAGGTTCTCAAATTACTGAACCACAGTAAGTCATATGTACATATGATTTACATTACTGCACAATTTATGTCAATAAGCTACAAATGCTAAAGTAACAGATCAGGTAAGACTTTATAGAAGAAATATGTCCTCAAAATGTGAGACTGAATTGCCCTAATAATTTCACACTATTTAGTTTGGTAAATTAAACAATGTCTTTTCCCACTTCTTTTTTTTTAGACTAGTCTTTTGCTCTCAAAATTATTATAAAACTGGATGGCATGGTTCATAGATGTCAATAATTATAGTTTATAGTAAGGTCCTCATACCTGAGACTGCTCTAGCAGTTAACACACTCATCTTCTCCCAAATAGGCAGAAGTCAAAGCATACTAATTTTACCTTAGCACTTTATTTTTTATTTTCATCAAATCTAGAAGGATGTTTTAAAATAAAGGCGACTGGCTTATTTTTGTTTTAAATTCTGTATTGTTTGTTTAGCAATTGACTATTTATTTGAAACCATAATTCTTAAACAACATGGCAGGAATATGATACAAGGGGACTAAAGCCTTGTGTATTCCTCCTGCCAGTTACTGAGAAGAGGAAACAAGAGAGAGAAAGGGAAGAAGGGGATATGTAAACTTCATGCTGGTTTCTATTTCATCCTGTGAATATAACTTTAAATGAATGTTATTACTGCTCCATGTGAATACAGTCAGTATTTCTTAAACAATTCAGACACAAGAACAAAAAGATGTCAAACTGAAAGACCCTATTTATGAATTTAAATTACAAAGTATATTGTAAAAATCCTATGCTCAGGGTCTGATAGGTTTCACAATAATTAATTCATATATATATATATGAATTAATATATTCATAGAAGCACGAGGCCGAAGACACAAGCCTGATAACCAGCCTGATGATGACGAATGAGACTTCATCGAAACGTCGCAACGACATCTCCAACTTCACGCGGGAGAAAACCCGAATAACCACAGACCTACATATATATATGTGTGTGTGTGTGTGTGTGTGTGTGTGTGTGTATGTATGTGTATATATATATATACACACACACACATATATATACATGGATTTTTCTTTTTCTCCTTTTTTGTACACTATTTTTTTCTTTGTTGTTGTTAGGGTTGAATGTATGTTTCTGTTTTGTTTTATTTTGCTTGTTTGTTTTACTGTTTTGTACTTTATTTTCTAAGATAAAACAATAAATTAAAAAAGAAAGAAAAAAACATTCTATTTAGGGGTACTGATTTGTGGCCTATTAAGAATCAGGCCATGCAAACAGCGGGCAAGAGAGCAAAGTTTTATCTACGCATGCGCGGGATCTAGGTTCATGAGAAACCACTCTCTCTCTCCCTACAGTTGGTGAAAGACAATTTTTTCTTCTGAAACTGGTCCCTGGCATCAGAAAGGTTGGGGACCGCTGATTGAGAGAACTTTTCAATCATTTCTCTTAACAAAAAATACCTACCCATTTACCTAACAATACCTACTTGTTTAGATATTCCAGATTGGATAGGGTCACTTTTGTGTCTCAGAAACAGTCTTTATTTTCTGTTGCTCTCATGTATTTTTTCCCCTTTCATTCAATCATGTCTGATTCTTAAAGACTGCCTGAATAAGTCTTTGCAGCTTTCCTGGCAAGGTTTTTCAGAAGTGCTTTACCATTTCCGCTTTCCTGGGGCTGAGAGAAAGTGACTACCCCATTGTCACAGTCAGCTGGCTTTATTCCTATTAGAATAGACTAGAATTCACTGTCTCCTGGTTTCATGCCTGATGCCTTAATCACTGAACCAAACTGGCTAAATTTGTGATCAAATGTAATGGCTAGCAAAGAATGATGTTATTCCATTCATAATGTAATTCTTAATTGGCTGCAATTACCAAGTGCCACAAATAAAAAGAATAAAATCACATTGAACAGAGAATATTATTATAATCAATCTAAATTCTAAAATGTAATTTTATACATCTCTTCTTCCTAGCAAGTCTTAAGAAACTAAGTAGACATTATCTGGCTGCATTATTAAAATAATCTCTGTCCTACTGAAATAAATATTGGAGAATATATAATGTAGTTTTAATTTCCCATAATTGATATTTTGTCTGAAACTACTGTTTTCAATACTTTTTTTCTTGACACAAAACACTGAGTTACAGATTTATTTTTAAGTTTTGCATTCGGGTAACAAATAGTTTGATACAGCGGTTAAGAGTTGAGCTAGAAATTTGGAAATGATAAATACTAGTTCATCTTGGCATGAGGCCAGCTGGCTAACCTTGGGCCAGTCAGTTTCTCTCAGCCCTAGGAAGGAGGAAATGACAAACCACTTCTGAAAATTTTTGCCAAAAAAACTGCAGGGACTTGTCTAGGAAGTCTCCAAGAATTGGACATGACTGAATGGAAGGGGGGAAAAACACCAAATACTCTAGCACAGGGGTCTCCAGCCTTGGCAACTTTAAGACTTGTGGACTTCAACTCCCAGAGTTCCTCAGCCAGCTGGCTGAGGAATTCTGGGAGTTGAAGTCCACAAGTCTTAAAGTTGCCAAGGTTGGAGACCCCTGCTCTAGCAACCATTTGGAAATAGTTTTTCAAATCCCCATAACCAGCTGGGAAACTTTCTACTGACTCTGGAACTTGCATAGGTCTTTTCTTGTAAGGATTTTATCCTTTTTGCTATTAACTCTCTGAATTACTCCTGAGAATTGTGACAAAGTAGAATATGCTTCTACGGTGTACTTCTGGAGTCATAGATACTGAAGTTCTGCCTGAAGTTCCCTAATGGCTTTTCTTTTCTTTCTCCTCTACATGATGTCTCAGTATAGAAACCAATTTATTATCATTATGCTTATTGTCAAGGCCCCCCTTTGCTTTCTTCCTCTTGCCCTCCCAAATAGCTGCATATACATATGAAACTATTTCATAGGACCTTGGACTTTACATGATCCATGAAATCTCACGAAATAATAAATGTGTTGGCTGGTTGCCAAAGGCACTTTGATGGTGGGCTTTTTTTTTTCCGGAAAACGATCTTAGGAAGAAGAAATAGAAGAAAATCTCTCTAATTAGAAAGAACTGTATGTATTAAGTTTGGTTTTTCTGCATGTTCCATTTTCACCATCTTTGCTTTACCCTGCTTTCATAAAGATGAAAACAAAAGTCTATACCGACATCTGTTCAGATTTTTGTGGACTTTGTGTACAATTTTCCTAATACAGATTTCTGACTCCCCCTCCCCCCCAAATAACTGCAATACAGGATTTAGAAATGCACAAATCCTGAAGAATAACTGTGTTCTAGGAGAAATATTTATCTAAGTTGGAATTTAGATAAATTTTCTTTCACTACTACTAATTGATAATGAAGAGATGTCGTGGGTTACTCAAAGACCTTTATCAGTAGTGTAAGCAGCTCTACCTAAACCCAAACTGTAAGGTTTCATGTTTGAATTATTTAGCTCTTTGTGTAACACATAAAGCTGGAACTTTCTCTTTGGGCAGGGTGTCTTTTATGAGTCACTAATCCCATCAGTCATTCTGGCACCTTTTATTGGACTTGTTTTTTTTTTTACAGCCAGGGGTTTGGTTAGAGTGGCACTGTCCATGGAGACAGAGGCAGAGCAGAACTATCAAGTTATATTAGCACTCCATCAACATAATGGCAATTGCTGACTACAGGAACAGACTTATTTGAGGTTAATCAAGAGTAGGCTTTGTAATTCTTCATTGCCACTGCTTGAAATAACGGAAGGAATCACATCATTTCTTACTGTAAGCCGTCGCAGAATGAACAGTATAATAAAATGTGTATCATCTTGTGACTTATAGCCATTTTCTCACAAGAGAAGTTTTTTTTTTTTTATCTAGCAGCAGCAAATAAGAAACCAAAAAGGAATTATATTTCTTTTATCGTGAGTCTGAAACCAAGTAAATTCACAGTAAGATTGGCAGTTATCCAGATTTAAACCAACACACTAGGATAGTGAGAAGAATGAATTGTTCGGTGTTTTAATTCTTGCCATTATCTAGGGTATTTTAGTATCGCAGGAGTTGAATCTGATATAAATCGGGTTTTTTTTTATTCAACATATCTTCATTAGGTCAAGTGAACTTTCACGAGTGGCTTCAAAGTGAGCAGCTTCTTGGCCCAGGGCAATGACTATTAAATAAGTACAGACACAGGATGTTGACAGACTGTTGTTTCAATTTTGCTTTTTTTTTTTTAATACAAAAGCAGAAACAATTGCTGATGATTATGATTTTATTTTTTTTGCATCTCCTTGAAAATATTCCAGGTGCAATTCAAGGTTCGGGTTATTGTTATGCCCTTCATGACATGGGGCTGGGTTACATGAGGGATCACTTTTGGTCTGCCCATGTATTTGGGGAAATCTCTATCTTATCAGTTCCTTCAGCTACTTCCTTGTTCATCCATGCCATGTCGCCTCGACCATGATTTATGGGGGTTGGAATAAAAAGTATACTGTATTTATTTTCTTTTGGGTGTAAGTTTCTCCATATATCCGTCAGGTTCAATTCTTCTGTCATCTTAAAAAAGGTTTTTGGCAATGTATTTCTTTTTCGCTTGTTCTTTGTATCACAAGAGTAGTCTTGTTTAATATCTACTATCCCATTAAAGTCACCGACAATACATACATTCCCTTGCCCTATCTCAATAATCTTTTCGTGCACTTTCTTATAATACTCCCCTTGATTTTTATTAGATGCATAGATAACTACCAATAGTATTATTTTTTTGCCCTATTGTAACTTCTATCATTAATGTCCTTCCTTTTGAATCTGCATAAATTTGTTTTGCCTTTATCCTTTCTTTAATATATACTACCACCCCTCTTTTCTTTTTTTCAGCCAATGCTATGTATAGCTTCCCCAATTTATTATATTCTAAGTATTTTTCATCTTGTTTTTTGATATGTACCTCTTGGAGGCACACAATATCTGCTTTCTGTTTAATCAATTTTGTAAATATTTGTTTCCTTTTTGTCGCCGCGTTTAATCCATTAACATTGATCGATTAATAATTTCAGCTCTTCCATTCTCCAATTTGTCAGCCGGTTTCTGATACCTGTTGGTCCTAGTGGCCCTTTGTGTTCTTGTTCTAATACCACTCTCTTCTTGGCGATCTTTTTCTTGTTTGCTTTTCTCTTCCTGATCGCCTTCAATGACTTCCTGTTGCTGTTGTTCTTCTTGACTTGCAGTCTCCAGCTCCTCCCTACTACTGTGGTCTTCTTCCGTTCCCGTTAGTTGGTCAAATAATTCCTGAGCCTTGTCTAAGTTATTGATTTTGATCTTTTTGCCCTGCCAGGAAACAAGCATTCCTTCCGGAAGTATCCACCTAAACAATATTTTTTTTTGTTCAATTGTGCGGCCAAAGGTCGATAATCCCTTCTCTATTCTTGAACTCTTCTCGGGATTTGTTTCAGGACAATAATTTCCTTATCTTTATATACCATTGGATCTTCTTGTGTTATATTATAAATTATGTCCCTGACCCTTTTTCGAGCGAATCTAATATGCACCTCACTGGGCAGTCTATGGCGCCTAGCATAATTAGTTTGGATTCTATAGACTTCATCCAATTCATTTAAAATTTCTTGTTTATCTCTTTGGAGTGTTGTTGCAATTAGTTCCGCCATTATCTGTCCTAGATCTTCCTCTTTAGTCTCTGTCACATTTTGAAACCTTCGATAGAATGCTGCTCGATCCCTTTCGAGATGGATTATTGATTCCTCAATGCTGCTCAATCTATTTTGAGATGGATTATTGATTCCTCTAGGTCCTTGTTCATCGCCATCATCCTTTGATCCACCAATTCCAATTTTTTTTCAGTTTGTTCCGTTTTATTCTCTACCGTTTGTATTTTTTGTTCATTTTTCTAGATTGCTTCCTGGATTGACCCCATTTTTTCATCCAACTTCTGGATATCAGATTTCAGCTCTCCGTGGTTATTTGACATCGTTTGTTGTAGCTTCACCATTGTTTGCTGGATTAATAACAAGGTGCCTTGCATCGTTTGCATATTAGGTGTTTTATTAGTCTTCTCTGTTGTTAGCATTCGTTCTATTGAGCGTTGGGTTGTTGGGGAGGCCATTGTCATCATTGGGTTCGATGCAGCTTTTTCCCCTGTCCTCAGGGTTGTTGTAGTAATACTAGTCATTTCTTTTAAGATTTTGCTTTGTTCTCCTAAGATTCTATAGATACTTTCCCAAATTACCATCAACTATTTATCTATAGGATTTTTTTAAAAAAAATTTGTTTTCTCCTTCTCTATAATATTACTAAGTATCTTATACCACTATTATATTTCTTCTCTTAATCACTCTAATTAAATTTTTCAGTACATAGATAAGGTTAACTGCTATGTAGATATAAATATTGTAAATATATTCTGAGTAAATTAATCAAAGTATATATCAATCTAAATATGTAAACCGTATATATATGAATTTAGTTATAAGCAGAAATATATAAATATAGGAATAAATACATCAAGTAATCAATAGATGGAAATTTAAATATATATTTAGGTAACAGTTGATAAATTACTTAGTATATATTTAAGTATCTATGTAAGTGTAAGTAATACACTTTGGGTATACCAGGTGATTTAACAGAAAAAAAAACATATATATATAGATATAGATATAGATATAGATATAGATATAGATATAGATTATAGATATAGATATAGATATAGATATAGATATAGATATAGATATAGATATAGATATAGATAGATATAGATATAGATATAGATATAGA
>QLTV01001700.1:611458-665805 GCA_003457575.1 Thermophis baileyi
TATATAGTATATAATTGGGTATATAATTACTAATTTGATATAATATTAGTTGCAAACAAATAGAAATCGTTTCGCTGTAAATGTTATGATTGTTAATTCCTAAATTACTTACTTAACAACTTTATATTTATGCTAAATATACATTCCTTAGATAATCCTTCTTATATAATTAACTTGGTAAGATAATTACTATATATTGAATACCAATCCCTTAATATTACAATCAGTGTCCAGACAATTATTTCTTCTTACACTTCCTTATTTCTTTGTTGATATATTAATATTATTGTTATTATTTAGTTATTTTTTATTTTTACCCCTTCCTCTTCCTCCTTATTCACTTCCAAGTCCCTCTGCACCTCTTCGCTTTACTTTCAACACTTTCAGACTTCAAGCACCTCTTGTCTTGTTATCCAACGAACTAGTATACCAGCTTCCTCCAGCTTCCGTCTCCAACGTCCATCTCTCGCACACCCCGTAATCTGCTGTAGTCCACGCTCGCCATTCAAATCCAAGTCACTTTACAGCTTTCCACTCCGCTTTCAAAGTTCTCGATCTCTAAGCTCTTCTCCTCTCGCTGCCCAATGATCCAGAATCCAGGTTTTTCCTCCAGCCTCTATCTCTATCTCCGATGTCCGTCTTCTCCGTTCTTTCATACACCTTGTGATCCGCTGCAGTCCACGTTTGCCAACCAAATCCAAATCCCTTTACAGCTTTTCACTTCATTTTCAAAGTTCCAAGTCACTCTGCAGCTTTCCACTCCGCTTTCAAAGTTTTCGATCTCTAAGCACCTCTCCTCTCGCTGCCCAATGATCCAGCATCTGGATTCCCTCTCCAGCCTCTATCTCTATCTCCGATGTCCGTCTTCTCCATCCTCTCGCACACCCCATGATCCGCTGCAATCAACACTCGCCGTTCTTGCCCGTCTTCCTTCTCTCCTTTTCCCCACGTTCACAGGGTCCTTCTCTCCCCTCCTCTTTCCTCCAACTTTTCCAGCTTTCAGACTCTCCGCCTCAAGGGTTTATGTCCTCCCTTTCTGTACTCTTTTCATGGCTATCTTCAGAGTGCTGACTCACTGCTCCTCCCTCTGAATCGCCGCTCAATCTCCAGGGAAAATCCCCTCTCCTGGAGCCTCCTCCCTTGCCGACTATCCAGGACTTACTTTTGCGGTCAGTTCTCGCCCGTGTGGCAGTGGGATTTTCAATCAATTGCAATGACACAGACTGTTAAATAAATCTTTGCTTCCTTAATCTCTGTGGCTCATCACGGCCTTGGGCCTGCCATGACAGCTGACAGGCACTTTCGCGATGGGATAGTAGGGATTTCCTTCATTGCAGCTGGTGATCGCCTTTCACCATGCTGCCCTTCAGGCTTCCCCTCTATTCCGCTTGGCTCTCCAGGCTCACTGCGCCCCGAGGGGTCTCCAAACGCGAAAAATTCCAGGTCTAAGAACGGAGACTGTTCTTTTTCCCTGGCAACGCCGTGACTTCACCACCGGAAGTCCATGAGGGATCACTTTTATCCCATCAGATCTGGCAGGAGGAGCATGCTCCAGGCCCACTGATTAAAAATGCCATCTTGTGGGACCAGAAAGTATGTCTTTTCTCTCACAATACCTGCCCTCCAGAACACCTTACGACCCACAGTTAGGTTACTCCTGACTGTCTTGGCTTTTCAGAAAGCTGTTAAGACCTGTTTTTTCCCCCCAGGCATTCAAGTCAGATAGAGGAACCCAGTTGTTGGTTTTCTCAGATGCCATAGTATGCTAGTTTATTTCTTATATCATTGGTAGTATGGTTTTTAAATTTGGTTAGCTGCCTAGAATCACATTTGTGAGGTATACAGCCATCTAAATTGACTGAAACTAAATGTAACAATGTGTGGGAAAGGCTAAGACAGGCTAAGAAACACTGCCTAGAGAATGATCAAGTAAGAGACAGCGTAACCCACATCTGGATATTGGAATGAAATTGGATGAGGCAAGTAGCTCAGAAGGAACTCTCCCTAGTTTCTCAGGCTGTAAAAGAGATGGCAGGAAAACTTTGCTTTCAGATTAGCTTTACAATAAAGTAGAATTAGTTCATCTGGTCATATTTTCTGCCTGATCTATATAGAAGGCTGTCACTAACTAATGATCATATAATTAACTAGGTCCCAAGGGTGCTTTTTCAAGAGGCAACTGGACTTTTTCCCCCCAGGAAGTCCAGTTGCCTCTTGAAAAAGCACCTTTGGGACAACCATGACCTAGATGACTGAGAATCTCCATAGACATAATTAACTAGGGAAGAGTGAATTCCAGAAGCCTACCAGCAAGTCTAAATCAAAAGGGTCCAAGGAATCTTTTCTGCTGACTAAACTGGGATGACACTTTCTTTACCTTTTTCTTCCTTTCTTTAAGGTCCTTTACAAACTCCCACTATTTTTTTCAGGCTTTGACAGCTTCTCTGATGCCATAAAACAGGTAGTGTTTTGCTTGGAGAGGGAGGAAGGGGCAGACAAAAACAATCTATTTCACTTTCCAAAAGTAGGAGTGGAATAGAACAGTAGATCCAACACACACTGCTTTTTTGTTTATAGCAGTGCAATGAAAATAAGAAATGTAGCATTATCTTCCTTAGGTTTTCAGTCAGCTATCTAACTCTATGTACAGGAAACATGGATAGGTATCAAAATCATTGCATCACAAAAAAAGACAGATAATAAGTTCCTTTTTTAAATTTAATAAAAATCAATTTAGCCCTACTAAGTCTGTCCTGTAACACAGAATACTGTTGTACAATAGGCAACAACTGCACAATGCACATAGTTAATATAGGGGGTTTTCTAATTCATTTTATTTCAACAATTTATTGAAGTATTTAAACCGAAGTATTTAAACCATTTGGTAAGACTACCCATCTTCCAAAAGAGACTCTAGGGCAGTGGTTCTCAACCTTCCTAATGCCGCGACCCCCGCCCTGCCACCGTGACCCCCACCCCGCCCCCTCCCCGCAGGCGATGAGGTGACAAAGGGGGCATGGCGGGCTAGCGCGCGCTTAGGCGACCCCTGTGAAAGGGTCGTTCGACCCCCAAAGGGGTCGCGACCCACAGGTTGAGAACCGCTGCTGTAGGAGATATACATGGGTTAAAAGCACAACCATAGTTTAATTAGCACCATGTTTGTATAGCTATCGTCTGGCATGAACTCAAATGATCAGAATAATCCAGTTCTCTTCACATTTTAGACACAGTCACATATTTTACAACATTTTTTTTCTTTGAGAGTGTTTACCTCACAAACATCATAGAGCTCTATGGTAAAAAAAAAAAAAGGTACAAGAAAGGATTTTCATGATCACAGATGTCCCAAGAGGTGAAGACCAACCTTAGGGGGCTTCATTAGCTTTAGTGTTCCAGCACCAAAATCATAAGCCACTCTCGCAATGCCTAACTTTTATCGGTAAATCTGAATGGCATCACTTATATATTATCAGTCTTCTTCTGTCCTTAAAGTAAAATAATAACCATCATCAATGAAGGAAAACAGTGAGATAAAATAGACTGTAAGAGATGCCCTATGTTAAAATTAGTAAATTATCTATCCTGGGGTACATAATTGTGATTTTATAGAGACTAGATGGAGATCTTTTATAAACTGGTATTTAAGAATCCATTTCCTGGAGCACTCAAAACCCAAAACTGGAACCTGTTGCAATAAATCATGGAAGTTTAAATATAGGATATCATCACCACCAGCAACCCATCAATTCTTAACTGAAAAGCATTATGTAAATTAACTGGTCTCTTCTTTGAACTTCAGGCTTCCTGGATCATGTTTAAGTAGAACCCCATTACCATTTATCATGTACCCGTAGTGGCAACTGTTTTCAATACAGGTGAGATTACCTGTTTCACAAAAATAACTTCCCCCCCCCCGAACTTACTTTCTTAAAACAGCTTAATTCAAAAATAATAAAAATAACCTTTAAATTGTTGCTTTGCCTTTATAGACTTAGTTAGAAACCCTTGTAAAAAGATCACTAGAGGTCTACCATTTATCGCATTATAGTGAAATACTCAGCGTTGTCTTTTAAAAATTGTTAGCTACAGAGATGTGTACTGAATAGAATATAATTAAGGAAAACTATCAGAAAATTACTGTGGAAGTCCATGGAATGAGAGAACTGTGAAATCCAATTCAGCTACATATACTTCACGTGCCGCTGTGATTTGCCAGAGAGCTCCAAGAAGCTTTAACAACACTGCCAAAGTTTATGGAACTAACCACAGCTACCCAACTCTATAGCAGCATTGTGAGCTGATGACAGAAAATTAAACATTCCTTCTGCCTAGAAAGCCTTTCTCCATAAGATCTTTGAAAAGATGATTCTGCTGGTCTCATATTTGGTCCCACAGCTTTTGAATCTGCTCTAATCTTCCTTTGCCACGATCTGTTTTCCTTTCATGGATGCTTTGTGTCCAAGATGATGGGGGTGGGGGGGGTGCAAAATGGCACTCTTAGCTGGCATCTTGTGTGAGCTGGGATAAATTCTCATCTATGTTCTTCTGTAGTGTTTAAGAGGCCTTAGGATCTGCAAGCTGCAAAACAAAACATTACTATCTAATGATTTCTGGTTTACACTATAAGCTTCCAACCAGGCACTAATTTGTGTCTCCGAAGGAGGAACAGCACAATTTAAAACTTTATAGAACCTTTGACTTTATCTGTAACATACAATAATATTATAACATCTTCAATAACCATCATTTTACAAACGCTGCAATTAGTAAACACAATAGCTATTAAAAAAAAACATTTACAGAATAACTGTTGGGCCAACAGGATCTTCTCTATACAGTTTTTAATTTTATCCTTTTAATTTCAGGAATGTAGGATTATCAGGTTAAAGACAAGAAAATTTAACTACAGCAAGGTAATTCTGTTGTATGATTCCAACAATATTCTTAAATGAGGCTATAGTCAAACACAAATATTGATCTTTAATCCTGAATACTGAAGCGGTCTAGTGCTCTGATGGAATTAAACCATATATTTAATCTCTCCAACCACCTCCAGTAATGTTTACTACCACTTCTGATAATATAAAAAGATAAAATCTTTTTTGAATTAAGCTCAGCCCCTATGGACACTTCATAGGCTCATTCATGTAGCCGTGTTGCAAACAAGACAAAGGAGATTACTATGTTACATTTTTATTATGAATGAAATGGGCAATTATTTGTTAGAGCATGGCCTATTGGCATTCATTGCATACATTATTTCTAACCCAAGCAAATTTATTATTTAAAAAAAAATATTTCGAAAAGAACTGACAACAAATATTGTTTTAAAAATATTATTATAAATATTTGATAAGATCTGGCAACACAGCTTCAAGTTTTTGTTATGCAACTTTAATGCCGAATTAATGAAAACCTTCTAAATTCATTCTGTAGAGTGTATCTCAGGGTCTGTATAGTTTTTTTTCCCCTAGCATGTAGCAACCTTTAATGAATGGCACCTGATCAATAATGCAGACCCTGACATATGAGAATAAATACAAAGGCCTTCCATATTAGTTCTGACTGTGGAAAATGTCAGAAGCATTTATCATGAATCCAGATTGATGCCCTGCAGCTGCTATCCACAAAGACTTTAAATCTAACTTTGTGGAATCCTGCAAATGGGTTCTTGTGTCTTTCGTAATTAGCTTTTCTTCAGGACTGAAACACAAAATAAGACTGGATGGAGAGTGCATGTGATGGCAATTATCAAAGCTTTGTTAAAAAGAAGTTAGCCATCATGGCACTTTGTTTTTCAACTGCTTTTTTTTTTTAAACTTGGGCAGTTATTTTGATTTCCAGGTGTGCTTTAAAATAATTGCCTTTTGTAACTCTATGTAGCCTAGCAGGATGGGCTGAATCAGTTTGCAAACTTCATTTATACTGGTAATTCAAAACCACAGATTAACAACTCAATTGAGCAAACAATTGTAAGCCAAAGAAATAGCAAACTTTTTGTTTGTTTTAATGCCCAGGCATACAACTGAAAGGTCCTCCTGTACCCTGGAAACCTACATTAAACGCTTTTTAAAAGCAAACAGAAGGACAGAAGCCAATTCTTTTTTTGAACACAAACTGGCTATTAAGTCTCAATAGAAAGTAAAAAAAAAAAAAAAGTTTAAGACAGCATGGAACATTTTAATCCGACATACAAATGTGCTGGGGCAGCGGTAGTAGTGGGGAATTTGTTTCTAGTTCTGTTGTAGAAAGAGATTGCGAAGTACGCTGTGAAATGGCTCTAGAGTCTAGACCATTTTTGGATTTAATGATTTTGAACCAGATGGCTGAATTTTTTGCTCACAAATTATTTCTCTATCTTGACCGTCTTTATTCATAATGGTTGAGCTCCGCATTTCCCATCCCATATGCATCCATTTCAGTGGATGATCACTTAACTATTTTTTAAAGTATGTATGCAGTACTATAAACAGAACAAAGGTGGGATTCTCATATTTTCCCTACTGGTTTGCCCAGCGCGTGCATGCTTGCTTTGGCCGCATGCGCGCCATCCGCGCATGCACGCAGCCTTCCGCGCATGCGCTTTGCTCACGCACGGCTTGAAAACGTGGCTAAATAGGACGGCATAGCGCCGGGGTGGGTGGGCAGGTTGCTACTACCGGTTCGCCTGAACCAGTCTGAACCGGCTGAATATCACCTCTGCAACAGAATAGTATGAAACAAGAGTCTTGTAACGTTCTGAAATTTCAGTATCCTGTATACTTAGCTCTTCAGTAGAATTTTTAGTAATTCTCTTTGCACAAAAGAGAAATAAAATTTTCAATTGAGTCTTCCTTTAATCTACTTAGAAAATCATACAGTTGGAAAAGGATTATATCGCTCATAAAGTCCAGATCCCTGCTCAGTGCGGTAATCAAAATAAAAGCATCCCCACTAGATGGGTATCTATCCTCTGCCTGAGAACAGTTAGTGAAAACAGATAGTGAAAACAGATCATGCCAGACAAATCTTATTGCATTCTTTGACAAGGTGACAAAATTAGTGGACCAGAGGAATGCTGTGGATATAATTTACTTAGATTTCAGCAAGGCATTTGACAAAGTAGATCACAATCTACTACTTGATAAGATAGAAAAATGTGGGTTAGACAACATCACCACCAGATGGATTTGTAACTGGCTGACCAACCGCACTCAATGAGTAGTCCTCAATGGAACTGCATCTACATGGAGGGAAGTATGCAGTGGGATACCCCAAGTTCCATTTTAGGCCCAGTACTCTTCAACATCTTCATCAATGATTTGGATGATGGTATAGATGGGGAACTCATTACCGTATATTTGCAGATGACACCAAGCTCTCATGAATAGCCAACACTCCAGAAGATAGGCTTAAGATTCAGAAGAATCTTGACAGACTTGAATATTGGGCGCTATCTAACAAAATGAAATTCAATGGTGAAAAAAAGTAAGGTTCTACATTTAGGCAAGAAAAACAAAACGCACAGGTAAAGTATATGTGGTACCTTGCTCAATAGTAGTAACTATGAGAGGGAGTCCTAGTGGACAACCATTTAAATATGAGCCAGCAGTGTGCAGCAGCTGCCAAAAAAGCAGACACAGTTCTAGGCTGCATAAACAGAGGGATAGAATCAAGATTATTTAAATGAAAAGTAGGACTAGGGGTGACATGATAGCAGTGTTCCAATATCTTAGGGTTTGCCACAAAGAAGAAGGAGTCAAGCTATTCTCCAAAGCACCTGAGGGCAGGACAAGAAGCAATGGATGGAAACGTACCAAGGAGAGAAGCAGCCTAGATCTAAGAAGAAATTTCCTGACAGTTAGAACAATTAACCAGTGGAACAACTTGCCTCCAAAAGTTGTGAATTCTCTAACACTGGAAGTTTTTAAGAAGAGATTGGACAACCATTTGTCTGAAATGGTATAGGGTTTCCTGCCTGAGCAGGGGGTTGGACTAGAAGACCTCCAAGGTCCCTTCCAACTCCGTTATTCTATTCTAAAGGGAACCCACAATTTTCTGTTCTTACTGCTACGAAGTTTTTCCTAAAATGCAAATAGAATACAGCTGCTTGTAACTTGTGCCTGCATTTTGGAACAAATGAAAGCAGGCCGTGACCACCATGATTATTTGTCTGGTGTTCATCCCTTCTTAACTAGGTGCTGGAGAGGATGTGTTCTAGTCCGTTTCCTTTTTAGTTTTTTTATTTTGTATATTTGTATGATTTATCTGCTCTCTATTAGGCATGGCATGATGAAAGAGGTCTATAAGTTACTTCTCCATTCAGTAGCCACATTGTTAACAGATAAGTGGAAGGAGGGCAGGAGAAACTCCTAAGATAAAGAAAATAGCCTTCATTTGATAAAAATTTAAAAAGTGCTTATCTCTTTCATAATATAATAATACTAAACTATAAATCATTTCTTTTATAAGCTACAGTAATATTCCAGAAATGCTCTAGTATATAATTCCAATTTTACAATAGTAGGGAGTTTTTAGTATCGTTCATTGGCATGTACAGTAAGGCAAATGTACTTAATAATCCTCTTAAATAATGCATATCCACAGGCAAACCATCTTCTGAAATTTATGGGTAATTGCAACCGACCAGACGAATCTAGCCAAGGGGGAAAAAAGTGTGATTTATGTAAAAGCAATTTCCCATTATAAAAAACTTGGAATCTTTCCTAGTAGTTCATCTGGGATTTAGATTTCTTTTTAATTTACATCTGATACATGGAATCTCAAAGCAGTTGATCTCAATGTCAATTTCAGGATTTGTTCAATGGTTACCACAACCTCAACATAAAATATATCATGGGTCATATGATCAACATGGCCTTTTCTTCACTAGCCCATACAATTACAAGTGATCCTATTGTACAAAGTGCACCTAAACAACAGGATTTCTCAGTCTGATAAGTCATTCCATTGTTTAATATAAGCCATCTCTCTGAGCAAAGACATCAAGCTGCTCCTTTCAGATTGTTGAAGTAAAACTTCCATTAGGTCTGGCTAGCAACACCAATCACCTGCAGCTCTGATATTTACAATCCTTAATCTTGGCAGGACATACAGTTTCCTGTACCTTTCAGGGTGAATAGTAGTATTATGCAGGGACAAGATATGGTTCAGACCCAAATTCAGTGTCCCAGAAAACAGACCAATTCATTACTGATTGGTTTTGAGATTCTGACTTAATTTGGAGTCCAAATCTGCACCTCAATTGCAAAAGCAAATCTTCCAATGACTATCAGTGAAACCAACAAAATTACTATAACTTGCTTGACATAATTGGATGAAATACGAAGAAAGGGAATGAGGATGAACACTAATAGCAAAATTTCAAATATACATCCATGGGTTCTCCCTCTCCCTGGCAACTTTCATTATTTTTTTTGTAACAAAACACTGCTGATAACTTTTGCATACCTAGGGTAGAGATAGAAAAACCAACCATGTCACATTTCAATTTAAATTAAGAAATTCAGATGATGCTGTGCTAGAGAAGCATTTACATTTTGAAAAAATATGTCCAAGAAAAGGGAGAGGTTCTATATTTGGGGGTGGGTGGGTGGAGGAGGCAGAGTGGCAACGGAATGCACACAATATAAACTTGGCTCCAGATAAGAAACCTAGTCGGAGAGGGAACCCAACAATTTCATCAAAATGATGAAACAACACTGCAACAGCTTTGCCCCTTTCATTTATGTGTGCAACATCATGACACATGCACAAAAGGAGAAGAATTTGCATCCTGAAAGTGTGTCATTTATAATTTTATCTTCTTGCCCTATGCTATACCCATGGACACCTCTGAATGTTCATCATAAATATATCTCTGAGCTAAAAAAAAAAAGGATTATTTGAGAAGAATGGTTTCAATGAAAAAAAAGAAAAACTCAAAAAAGAGTTTACATTTTTTGTATTTTCTATTCATTTGGTGACAGAAAGGAAACAGGGTAATGATTAATAATATATATTGATAATATTGATAATGAAAATAATCAGACTCAAAAGGACCTGAGATTCCAGCATTAACTGAACATACAACATTACTTCCTCCTAGCACCTATAGCTTTCCATACAACTCACCAAGAACTAATAATTTATCTTCATCTCATTTCTAAGCTATATCCTTTTTCAAAAGCATCATGAGTGGAAAGCTTCTCTGATATAATTTTCTGTAGGTAGGAATTACATGTGATAAATGACAAAGCCATGCTGTCATTTTTGGTGACTGCACTTCCCAACTCTTCTAGTCTCTAATTTTCTGTCTCAGATTTTTTTTTGTATGATGCATGTTCTCTTGCCTCTATCTAGGACATGGGTGTCAAACTCGCCGCATCACGTTGCAGTCATGTGACATTTCATGACATTTTTCCCACTCACGGAGATGGGGTGGCTATGGCCTGCACGTGACGCATCCGGCCTGCGGGCCGCTAGTTTGACACCTCTGATCTAGCAAAAATGCATTACAAATTATTGTATAATTTACAATTTTCAGTTACCTCAGCATTTTTGGAGCGCAAATTATGTAGAGTTATGTATACAAGTTGTTAAGTAGTGGGAATGATCACAGGAGACAGACTTCAGAAAGCTCTTTATTCAGCAACTGCTCAAAACAACCAGCAGCAAACAATCTGACAGCTAGCCCTTTTATAGGGAGCTGTCAGACACAACAACCAATAGCGTTTGAGCATTCTCCCGCTCAAACGCTGGACCTGGGTGAAACCATGTACTGACAGTTAGAACATAACACCCCTCCCCTCCTAGATGGAACAATCTGTACGGCAAACGTACTCACGCAGGTAGGCGGGGCGTCTAGGCACCCTCCCTGACCTGCGCAGCTCAGTTGTTGGTGAGGCAGCAGACTGAGCGGATGGGTCTGCTGCCGCTCCTGGGTCTGAGCATGGAAGCTCCTGGAAATTACTGGGCGTGGCCTCTGTTGACATTGGAACCGGTTCGTCGGGAGGACGTCACTGGACTCCAGCTTCTCCGGGTAGGTCCTCCGATACCAATGGGCTTGAGTCAGCTAGGGAAGGAGCATAATTATTTACAATTTGCGGGTTTTTTTAACTCCCCCTTAACTCGCTTCCTTAATTGGTCAATGTGCCTTTTCCAAAGCCGGCCGTCTAGTAGCCGGATTTCATAAGTCATTGGACCTAATATTTTTTCAATAACCCAGGTATACAGTGTCCTCTATGGAGAGGGACCTGGTGGTTTGGGCGAGATCGGCTTTCTCTTTGTGTGTGTAGTTTGGGTGCAGGCGGTCCAGTACGGAACGGAGCCTGCAACCCATGAGAAGTTCGGCCGGACTGCGGCCTGTGGAAACACTGGGTGTAATGTGCTGGATTAAAAGGAACTTGTCAATCCTGGCCTGCCAGTCCCCGGGGCCTAGTCTTCCTAGTGCTTCCTTTGCTGATCACACGAAGCGTTCAACCAGGCCATTTGTCGCTGGATGAAAGGGCATGGACAGGGCATGGCGGATCCCCAGTTCTGCAAGGAACCCCTCAAAACTCGTGGCCGTAAATTGGGGCCCATTGTCCGTTACCAGGATGTCTGGAATTCCGTGAGTAGTGAATAGGTGCCAGAGGACCCTAGTTACGGCCTCCGCAGTGGTCGAGCCCATAAGGAATATCTCGAGCCACTTTTAGTAGGCATCAACAATAATCAGGAACATTTGCCCATGACACATACCAGCAAAATTGGCATGCAATCGGGACCAAGGGGCTTTTGGTTGTTCCCAATCATGTACGGGGGCCCTGGGGGGAGCTGGCCTCGACTCCTGGCATGGTTTGCATAACCCGACCCAATTTTGAAGCTCAGCATCCATATTAGGCCACCAAATGTACCCCCTAGCTAAGGCTTTCATCCGGACAATCCCCAGATGGCCTTCATGTAATGTCCGAAGGATTCCAGCTCGCAGGCTGGTTGGAATGACCACATGGTCACCCCAGAGGAGGCAACCCCCTTGCTCGGACAGTTTGTACTGCCTCTGTGCATATGGTTTGAGGTCAGGTTTGACCGGGTCCTTCGGCCATCCCTCCACACCCAGTTCAGAACAGTTTTGAGTGAGGGGTCCATGGCCGTGTGCCGAGCCACCTCGGCAGAGGTGACCAAGCCAGAGTCTGCAAGATCAATTAAGAGAACCGGAGTGTCTGGGGCAATGTCAGTGAGCAGGTCGGGCAATGGGCACCTGCTCAAAGCGTCGGCATTGCCCATGAGTCTCCCTGGCCGATTCACCAGGCGATATGAATAGGCCGAGAGAAAAATGGCCCAGCGGGCAAAACGGGGGGGACAGGGCTGCCGGAATGGGGCAGTCCCCAGCGAGCAACCCCAAGAGAGGCTTGTGGTCCGTCACCAAGTCAAAATCCCTCCCAAAAAGATATTCGTGAAATTTTTTAACTCCTGCCACGGCAGCCAAGGCCTCCCTGTCCAGCTGGCTGTAATTTCTTTTTGCACTGGACAGGGTTCGTGAATAGTAAGCCACCGGGGCCTCGGTTCCATTAGAGAGTCTGTGACTAAGGACGGCTCCAACCCCTACTGGGAAAGCGTCACAAACCAGAACCAATGGCAAGGTCGTGTTGTACTGAATAAAAAAACTATCACTGGTTAAGAGCTTCTTGACAGCTCTGAAAGTTGTGTCCTCTTTGGGATCCCAAACCCACAGGGTTTTCTTGGCCAACAGTCTATGGAGCGGTTCAGCTACGGTGGCTATATTTCGCAAAAATAGATTGTAGAAATTAAGTAGTCCAAGGAAGGCTTGGAGCTCGCCTTGATTCTTAGGGGCAGGGGCCTCATGGATGGCCCTCAACTTGCTCTCGGTGGGGTGGATGCCATTGCCATTCATGCGGTAGCCCAAAAATTCTACCTCCAGCACCCCCAGCAAGCATTTACTGCGCTTGGCCTTAAGCCTAGCAGCGCACAATTTTGACAGGACCATTCTGACTCGACAGCGGAGCTGGTCCGGGTCACAGGCAGAGATGAGGACATCATCAAAATAAGGCACGACCCCGGGGAGGTTCTGCAACAGATGTTCCATCACACTCTGGAACAACCCCGGGGCCACGCTAACCCCAAACTGCAGCCTGTGACATTTAAAAGCTCCCCTGTGAGTCACAATGGTCTGTGCCTCTGCAGTAGTGCCATCTACTGGCAGCTGTTGGTACGCCTGCGCTAGATCTAACTTCGCGAACAGGCAGCCAGGGCCCAGGGAGTGGAGTAGATGGTGCACAATCGGCACAGGATAGGCGCTCTGTTGTAATGCTTTGTTTAATGTGCATTTATAGTCTGCGCAAATCCTGATGCTGCCGTCCCCTTTAACGGGGGTGACTATGGGAGTCTCCCATTTTGCATAGCCGACAGGTTCCAGGATCCCTTGCCTAATGAGTTTGTCCAGTTCAATGTCAATCTTGGGCTGCAAGGCCAGAGGGACCCGCCGAGGCTTAAGCCGGATGGGGGCTACCTTGGGATCAAGGCTAAAGGAAATAGGAGTGCCCACATACTTTCCCAAGCCTTCACTAAAGACGTCCTGGAACTTGTCAAACAGGTCGTTGAAGTCTGAGCTAGCAATGGTGTTGATGCCGGTCACCCCCAGGCCGAGCGTGACAAACCAGTCCAGGCCCAGGAGGCTTGGGAGGCTGCCGTTGACCACGGTGAGCTGTAGTGGCCCTGTTGTGGCTTGCCCCCATCCCGTGCAGCTGCTCATGGATCCGGACGACCAGGAACAGACCATAGGGTGGCAAGAGCGGTCTGTAGCTCCGGCACTGGAGTCTGAGACAGAAGAGGAAGCAGGGCCAGAGGACGATGCTCAATCAGGGCCTTCTGCACCTCCTCAGCAGGAGTTCAGTGACTCCAGTGAAGAGGAGGAGCCTCTGATTGATGCCAGAGCATGCAGGGCAGCTAGCCGGCAAGAGTGGCTGTGTAGAAGGAGGTCTCCTCGAAGGTGAACTTGCAGGCAGTGTAGAAGGAGGTCTCCTCGAAGGTAAATTTGCAGGCAGAGGGGCCACGCCATAAGACTATTTAAGGTGGCATCACNGTCTCATGTGCATAAGCTCTCAATGTAGATCAGCAGTTCTCAACCTGTGGGTCGCGACCCCTTTGGGGGTCGAACGACCCTTTCACAGGGGTCACCTAAGTGTGCGCTAGTCCGCCATCTTGGTGCCACCGTGCAGAGGTGAAATGCTCCCAGTTCGGCCATGCCTGCGGGTCGCCGGACAGCTGGTAGCAACGGAAGCGGGAGACTTTGCCCACCCGCCTGGACGCTGCCATTTGGGGTCTTTTACCCTCTGCGCCTGTGCAGAATGCTTTGCGCATGCGCAGAGGGTAAAAGAACTCAAATGGCGGCATCCGGGCAGGTGGGCGAAGTCTCCCGCTTCCGTGGCTACCGGCTGTCCGGTGACCCGCAGGCACGGCCGAACCGGGACCTTTTCACTCCTGCAGTGACGGTGGCACCAAAATGGCGGGCTAACACGCGCGGCGACCCCTGTGAAATGGTCGTTCGACCCCCAAAGGGGTCGCGACCCACAGGTTGAGAACCGCTGCTTTAATACTAAGCAGTTATTAGTATTAAAGCCTTTTTTGTTTTGCAAAAAACAGTGTGTGTGTGTCGCTTTCTGGGGGTTTGCCGCGCTGGGTCACAACAGGCCCCTCGAAGTTGTTAAACTTCACCCAGAACTGGCCTTGACCCATGACGGGGATTCAGTTCCCCTGGTAGTCAGACAAACGGAGGGACGTTTTCAGCAGGTGGGTAGACCGGAGACTCGGAAGGGCGAGTTTCAATGTTTGCCAGGCAACAATCGAGACAGCCAAGCCGGTGTCAACTTCCATCTGGATTGGTGCGCCGTCGATGGAGACTGTGACTGTCAGTTTTCGCTTGCTAGGGCAGCTGGCTCTGGCAACCTGAGTTTGATTGGTGTCCGGTTGTTGCTGTGCAGAGGCTCTATGTCGCGGTTTTCTAATCTCCCGCCTGAATGGAGTTTGACAGCTCGTTACTGGCGGAGTCCTGCGCATGCACGTCTTTGGCTGGAAAAATGGTATGGCAAACTCGTGCCAAATGCCCCCGCTTCTCACACCGTTGGCACACGGCGTCCCGGAATCGGCACAATGCCCTTGGATGCCGTCCCCCACAGCTGGCACAGTCGGCCCGAGAGTCCCTTGCGACAGGTGGACGGATGCCTGTGGTCAGTGCGGCAGATGTCGTCGTCGCTGCTAGCCAGATCGTCGAGCGTGCCCTTGTGCACAGATGCCGGAGGCTTTGAATCTGGTCTGGAGGCGGCAAAACGGTGCAGGGATTCCACGGCCTTGGTCGATGACTCCGCAGCACTGGCTTCATCCAGAGCAGCAGCCAGGGTTAGATTGGGCTTCGCTAGGAGCTGGCGCTGCAGGCGAATGTCCTACATGTCACAAATAAGCTGGTCCAGCAGGATGTCATCGAGGTCACGGAACTTGCAGTAGCCGGAAGCCTTATGGAGGGCAGAGATGTACTGATTTATCGTCTCACCCTCCATCTGCAGTTGCTGCCTAAATTCGTAGCGCCGGACGACCTTGGACGGAGTGGGCGCGTAGTGTGTTTTAAGAGTCACCTGCAGGACGTGCCACGGTACAGTGTGCACCGGGGTTGGGTCTGACAGCAATTCCGCGGTGTCAAACACTTCGGGACCGCAGTGACTTAGGAACAATGCTCTTTTTCTATTATCCATCAGACCCAACAAATCATTTGCTTCGAGGAAGCATTCGAAATGCCGCATGTACGAGTCCCACTTCTCCTTGGCAGGGTCGAACGGCGCAGGCGGGTGGAAGGCAGACATCACCGTATAGGCAGGAAACCGTCTGGACTGCCTGGCTGGTTGCGATGCTTTGAGAGGGTCGACTTCATTCTCTGGTCCCAAGCCCTCGTCACTACTGTTAAGTAGTGGGAATGATCACAGGAGACAGACTTCAGAAAGCTCTTTATTCAGCAACTGCTCAAAACAACCAGCAGCAAACAATCTGACAGCTAGCCCTTTTATAGGGAGCTGTCAGACACAACAACCAATAGCGTTTGAGCATTTTCCCGCTCAAACGCTGGACCTGGGTGAAACCATGTACTGACAGTTAGAACATAACACAAGTAACAACCAAGCTAACCTCTTTAGTAGAGAACCATGATGCACTTTTCCTTATAACTGTTAGTCAATTTAATACAGATTCCATTTACAGGAGGTTCTTTTCTTGTCCTATGATATTTGATATTTGACATTGGAATAATATGATTTGATTTTCTAGCATTCATAAAAGTGCCGTAATTCTAGCTCATTCAGAGCAAAAAGAAATGCAACAAACTGTTAAAGCCTTGGGTAGTTGGTGCTATTCCTACCCCTATCACCGGTTGAAGTTCCTTAAATACAAACACTATATATACTTGGTATGTGTGTTTGTATGTGTATTCAGCTTGAAATATAAGCCCTTTAGAGCAACACTCTGGCATTTGTTAACTATGAAATAGTAAAAACACTGTCAATGTGAATCAAGTCTTCAAGGGCAACAAAGAAAGAGTAATCATTCCCATCTGAAAGCACAGACCTTTTAATATGATTTTTTTTAAAAAAGAGAGAACTATAAAGACAAACTGTTTACTGAATGTTTCTAGCATAACATGAGTTTTGCCGCAAGCTGACAAGTAAATGTATCCAGTTAATTCCTCTGCTGTAAGTTTAAAAAAATTATACAAAACTCTATTTCATTTTGTGTACTTTCCTGTTTTATTAATGGAACTATATGAAATCTGTTCCATTCAAACTGCTAATCTAATTATACCGACTGTTATGGATTAGATTAACCATAGTGTATTTTAATGATGTAGGATAGGAATGTATGTGTCTGAGAGCACAAGAGAGCACACATCAGGGCATGTTAAAGGGGAGTTCCATGCCAAAAAAATGGACTGCAGTCAAATTCTTTCTTTGAACAAAGTACAAAGAATTTGCCTGACAAATTTTCATTGAAATATCCACTCAATAATATATGTAGACTTAAGTCACATTAAATTCCACCTAAGAGATGCCTGAAAAACATAAGGTTCTGCAGGCATACTGGCTGTAAGGAAAGACATTATTATCTGCCCTTTTGCAGACAGTAATATGCAGCTAGTGGTAACCCATTTCTATTTTTACACTATGTATATTACGAGATTAAAAAGGGAAAAGAATATGTTGCATAATAATGATCATGAGGCTGCATATATTACATATAGTAATAACTGTACAGTAAATGACCTTAAGACAATCTATTAATCTGAGGATCCAGGATACCTTTAAGAACAGTTCTTGTTCCTTCCAATTTCTCAAATATGACAGAATATGCCGGACACACCACATAAGATCTATGAAACTTTAATACATTCATCCTCCTAAGGGATACAAAATTAGGGTTTATGATGAATGCAATCCTTAATTAACTTGGGAGATAAACTATTCATTAATAGTACTTGGACTTCTGTTTTATTTTAACTGAGCTTCAATTTACTGGTATTCAGTTGTAGTATTATGCACAATTCTGAATTTATTTTTTGTGAATGTTTAACAGTAAGAAGAATAAAGATAGCCTTGTAGGCCCTCCAAATATAATTTTTAATGATCAAATATGAATCCCCTCGAATCATCTTCTGGAATTGACCATTGACCAACTCAGCCTCTCTAGAAGTATGCAATAATGGAGGATAACGAAAAACAGGAACACTTTTCACACAAGGCCAACAGAAAAAAGTGATCCTTTCCCCCAATCTTTTAAATTCAAATATAGGTGCTAACAGCACATGATCCAAGAAGACTGGGTCAATCAGTTGGACATATTTTTTTCTCTTTCTTTCCAAAGAACTAAAAAAATATATGATAGCATGATTGTGAAACTATGAAACTAAAGAAACTATGGGGATATACCTCAACATGTTTCTGCTTCTTTTTCACTCTCTATGCAGCTCTAACCAATGAAATGTAAATTATGGAGATTTCTCTAGGATTTCACTCTTAATCACTGACATAAAAAAGTACAGTTAACTTTTACATACATAGTTATTGTGACATAAGGATTATTCATCACAAGTTAAGTGAACTTTAAAATAACTTAAACCAAATCTTGAATTTAAATGGATTTTAAAAAATTCATCCAAAAATGTCTCAGGATGCCTAGTAATCACTACCTTAAATATGTTACCACAGCATATTTCTTTAATTCAATTTTTGTTCGGTTCACTATTATGAAACATGATTCTTCAAATCCTAAAATGCCCACATTCAACTTACATTGCTAACTACCCTTTTTCTACTTAGCATGGTATTGGACAAAGGGAAGGTTGTATCTTTTATTACTAATCATCAGTTTAATAAAGACAATATTGATTTTTTTAGATAGATATATTTTACCTCTTCTACTCTGAATGAATACCTTGTTGAACATTATGTTGATACAAGGCTGGGAAGTGTAATATATCATAAGGGACCAGTTTATAAACAGCAGCATATACAATATTGCTTTTATTATTATTTTGAAGACAATCCATCATTCAATATAAGAATTTGTTTAAGAAATAGATGGATCATCCACATATGTTATAATTACAAATATAATATGTTAGAATTACAAACAAAATTAATAAAATTCATTTTAGTGAACAGACACAGAAACATTGTTGGGAAATGTATTTCAAACATTGTTTAACATATAAGGTAAAAAGAAAAACTTTGGTGAAAGAAACAGAGTAGACATGTTGAAAAGAGAACCGTGAAAAGTGAAGTGAAAAAAGATACAAGTTTGCTGCACAGGAAAAACACCCATATACTATTAAAGGAAAACCCTGAATTAGATGTGAAAAACGCTGTTGCTTGTAAATCAATGGGAAAAATCTAACAAAAGGGTAATTCAGCAAAATTATTCCTGAAATTCCTGCAACATGGTACATACATGTAATTGAAAATTATCTACATTACCCAAGAAAGTGTACTGTGCATAGAGACCATCACCAATATGATTAAATCTTAATTTATAAGACATATTTGGCACAATATGACATGCTTCTGATCATTCTTTATGTACTTTTGCTGATGGGGCAAAGATATGTGCAAATTACTATTAGGAGTTTTGCACTAATACACCATCCTTTTGAGTGGGGAAATTAAGATAATTACATCAAGGGCTATCATACCTTTCTCTCATGGCACAGCAGATGGGTAAGATGGCATAGTGTGACATCAATGTTAATGTAGTTGTCAGAAATGTACACGGTATCAACATTCTGTTCTACTATGGTAAGTACAGCTAGATTTTAATGTATTTACTATCAGACAAGAGAATGAAATAACTGGTTGAAAAGTTAAAGAAGCACCTGTTAACTTTAACTAGTTAAATTTTCTACCACTTTTAATTTTGTAAATATCATTGTAATAGTTACATTGTATAAATAATTAGAAACTGTCTTTGCAGCATTTTATTTACTTATTTGGTAAATTTATATACAGATAGTCTGTGTCTTACAACCGTTTGTAAGTTCAAAGTTACAATAGTGCTGAAAAAGTGACTTATGATCATTTTTCACACTTGTGGCATATTTGTACAGTTAGAGATACCAACAGGAAAACCAATTTGCTGCTGGAGAAAAAGAAGCATAAGTAAGCTGGGGTCTAGATTTCAAGGAGAATGGAAACCATTTTGCAGTTATGCTTACAGAAGCTTTCTGAACAGATACATGATCTTTGATTGACAACTGTATATATTCATAAGACAGGCCGCAATGGCTCAGCAGTTAAAGACGCTGACCTTGTCAGCTGGAAAGCTGACAGCCTGGGTTCGAGACCCAAGCGCCTCGAGAGGGGGTGAGCTTCTGTTAGCTCCTGCCCATCTAGCAGTTTGAAAGCATGCAAATGTGAATAGATAAATAGGTACCACTTTGGTGGGAGGGTAACAGTGTAACAGCCTCGGTGCATAGTCATGGTGGCCACATGACCACGGAAATGTCTTCAGACAACGCTGGTTCCCTCAGATGGGAAATGGAGAGGAACACTACCCACTAGAGGCGGACATGACTGGAAAGGGGAAACCTTTCCCTTTCCCTTAGAAGAGTTGTTTTAGTGGGTAGTAGTAACAAAAAGTACATTTAGAATTATGGATACTTCAGAGTAAAATAATTTTTAGGGCATCTCTTTGATTCTGTGAGCATCTTTTTCTACATTCCAAACCCAGGACAGGACAAAGGGGAAACTCAAGCATGTATGTCTGTCATTCTCAAAATCTGTCTTTTAGACTAGAGATATACATTTTGAGAAAAATTTAATTTCTCATTTGAGTATGCATTTTCCATATATAATCTAAGACATGCAAAAGTGCACTACCAATAGCAGCACCCATCAAATGTTTTCCCTGAATTCCAGATAACTTAATTAAACAGAGTTGGTATCTATAACACTTCTCTGATCAAAAACTAAACTGGAAAGAAGATAAAGGACACTACAAGATAACAATCTATTCCAGACTACAATTCTTTTAGATAGGCCATTACATTACTTCTTATTTTTAAAATAATTTTCCTGATTTAATACTTATATTTATTGTTTTTAAGAAGTGCTGGTTTTGTTTTAACTGGTTTATTCAAGGTTATTTATATTTTTCACTTGTAAAATATCCTGGGCTCCTCTTATTCTTACTTAACCTCCATTGGTTAATTAGTTCCTCTGCTTAAGTCAGCAACTTGTACCAGTTAACTGCTATAAAACAAAAACTATAAGAACAAATATATATACAAAGTGATACAACCTGTTGAGGACTTGGTGAATATACAGAGTTTTATACTGAAACAGAATTTCTGGTCTTACACTGCAATGTGGAAAAGTCTTAATCATAATTTGCTGGTCAAGGTCCAGACTTAAGCCATAAACCATGGTTAGCAAACCACATACCATGGCTCAGTGCAAAGTGTGAACGCAGTCAATTATTCCTTCTAAGAAAACACCACACACACATGGAGATACTGCTATGACTACAATTCATTCCTTTAAACTTGAATTGTATCATGACTTGTGGTCTTAACACAATTCAGAATGATGTATTTGTATATTATCTCAAAGGCAAAGGAAACATTTGTGGCAATCTAAATCCTCTGCTTCCACAACATGTTAATTACTATATTCTTGTAATCGTGTTAAATTGTTCCACTTACAATTATATGAATTTGTGGAGAAAATTTCTAAAAATGTCTACCAATACAATAGTAGATACATTCAAATTAAATTAATTCTTTCATTTTTAATAGCACTCTATTCCTACAAGAACAAAGACTTCTTTGAAGCAATATTCTCTCATTCATTTCTAATTCATTAAAAAAATCAAAGATCTGTAGGCAGATTACAAAGTTACTAAAACATTAAAAGGATGCAGTGAATTGTCCTCTTGTCAGCAACTTAATGTCGTGTGACAAGGATTTGGCCAATTTTAAATTTGCAAGTACAGTGACAAAAAAGGAGAAAAAAACCTTGATTATGGCTTCCCTTGGTACATATTGTTTTTTTAAGCCAGCCCCAATTGTAAAATGCAATCTATTTCCATCAATTTGATTTTGATTATGTGCTATCAAGGCGATGTTGACTCTGGAATGGAATGGAATGGAATGGAATAGAATATTTTTATCTGACCTTGTGTGATTAGAGATGCACAAGGAATTTGTCTCAGGAACAAAAGCTCTCAGTGTACATGCAAAGCAAAATCATCATCATCATCATCATCTTCATCATCATACCAATAGGAGGGGGTAATAAAGAAGATAATAAGGATAAATAATACTACAGACATACTACATGGGTACTATAAGTATACATAGACATTAGACAGCACTAGAATTAGGTGTTCAGCAGAGTGATGACACGAGGAAAAAACCTGTCCCTTTGTCTACTTGTTTTGGTATGCAATGCCTTATAGCCGTGATGGCGAACCAGTGGCACGTGGAGCCATATCTGAGGGCATGCGAGGCGTTGCCCTATGTCAGCTCCAGCACGCATCGTTTCCGAACTTCCGGTTGGGCCGTTGGGTCCATTTTTCACCATCCACAGGCTCCAGAGGCTTTCCTGAAGCCAGGGGAAGACGAAAATGATCTCCCCCCGCCCTCTGGAAGGCCGTAAATCAGCTGGAATCCATTTTTTGCCATCCACAGGCTCCGAAGGCTTCAGTGAGCCCTGCGTGCATGTGTGGGGGGGCAGCGTGGGGGGG
Organism: Thermophis baileyi; assembly: GCA_003457575.1. NCBI lineage: Eukaryota > Metazoa > Chordata > Lepidosauria > Squamata > Dipsadidae > Thermophis > Thermophis baileyi. The sequence continues at coordinate 633,710 of QLTV01001700.1, forward strand.
GGTTGAGCACGCATGCATGGGGAGGGCATTGCATTATGGGTGTGGGCACGCGTGTGCGTGCTATCGTGCTCGCGCATGCCCTTTTGGCACCAGAGCAAAAAAAGGTTCGCCATCGCTGCCTTATAACATCATCTGAGGGAAGGAGTTGAAACAGTTTATGTCCAGGATGTGAGGGGTGTGTAGCTATCTTCTCAGCCCTTCTTCTAACCTGCGTAATATACAGGTCTTCTATGGAAGGCAGGCTGGTTGCAACTGGTCTTTCTGCAGTCCTATCTGGAGACCTGTACCTGTCCTTATTTGGTTGCTATACCAAATCGGACAGTTATAGAAGTACAAATGACAGACTCAATAATTCCTCTGTAAAATTTTATCAATAGCTCCTGGGACAGTCTGAACCTTCTGAATTGATGCAGGAAGAACATTCTTTGTTGTGCCTTTTAATGATGCTTCTAATGTTAGATGTCCATTTCAAGTCCTGGGAGATTATAGAACCGAAAAACTTAAAGGACTCTATTGCTGATATTGTGCCAAATTACTAAACCTGTTGAATATAGTAAGAGGTGGTACAATAGGAGGGCTCCTCCTAAAATCCACTCTCATCTCTACAGTTTTAAGCATGTTCCGTTCCAGATTCTTCACCATAGGGCCAGCTGTTCAACCTCCCGTCTATATGCAGACTCATCACCGTCTCGAATGAGGCCAATGACCGTTGTATCATCTACAAACTTCAGTATTTTAACAGAGGGATTTTTTTTAGAAATGCAGTCACTGGTATATAGAGAGAAGAGCACACAGCCCTGAGGCAGGGATGAAATTCAAAAAATTTTCCTACCGGTTCTGTGGGCGTGGCAGGGGAAGGATACTGCAAAATCTCCATTCCCATCACACTCTGGGGCCAGCCAGAGGTGGTATTTGCTGGTTCTCCGAACTACTCAAAATTTCCGCTACTGGTTCTCCAGAACCTGTCAGAACTTGCTGGATTTCACCCCTGCCCTGATGGGTGCCTGTGTTAATTGTCTGGGTACTAGATGTAATTTTCCCTAACATCACCTGTTGCTTTCTATCTGCCAAAAAACTAATGATCCTCCTACAAGTATGGACAGGCACAGTGAGCTGAATCAGTTTAGAGTTTAATCAGTTTAATTTCTGGAATGATGGTATTGAACGTCAAACTGAAGTCCACAGAAAGGACCTGTGCATAGATCCCCGGGGATTCAAGATGTAATGCAATGCCATATTGACAGCATCATCTGCCAACCTTTTTGCTCAATCGGCAAACTGCAAGGAGTCTAACAGCGGATCCGTAATGACTTTCAGGTGGGCAGCACTAACCTCTCAAAGATCTTCATAACTACGGATGGCAGAGCAACCAGACAGTAGTCATTCAGCTCCTTGATGGAGGATTTCTTAGGAACCAGGATGATGGTAGGGAGTTTGAAGCAAGAAGGGACATAACCGGGTGAAGATGGGGACCAGTTGTTCAGCACAGGCTTTCAAACAAAGTACTTTTTTGATATTTTGTCTATGAAATAGACCTCACACTTTTTCTAAAATCACAAGAGGTGGAGGTCCCGGAGGGATGGAGATAGGTATAGGAAATTTGGCTACTGTTGGTGTATCAAGATAGGGAAAGTAGCAAGGAAAGTAGATGACAGTGATCTCTCAAACCCACAGTAGAACACATTCAGGTCATCTGCCAGTTGACAACTCTCTTCAATAAGGGAGGAGGTCTGCTATAGTCAATGATATTCTTCAGGATTCTCCACACCGTTGCTGGTTCATTAGCCGAGAACTGATTTCTCAGTTTTTCAGAGTAGCTTTTCTTTACTACCCTGATCTAGGGACCACATAAATAGATTTTCTCCATGACGATTTGCCCCAACCTGATCCTTCAGATCCTCCAATAGTGTACCCATCATCACTGTTATTCCCAGCTATATCTAGGACTGATCCAAAACATTTTGCTGCCTCTAAATAGATAAATATAGGGGTCCCCCTCCCAAACTATGAAAACTGTTGAATTTACATATATTTAAAACATGCAATTTGTCTAATAAGGCAACAATTGTTCATCAATTGTCCACATGGAATCCCATGTCCCAATCTGTGATGTGAATCAAAATGTGCCTGCTTTTGGCTTACATGAAAAATTAAGTATTCAGATTTCTCAACTGCAGAATTCAATGCTTAGTGTGGACAGAGTGGAAGGATGGAATCCATGTAACATAATGGGCAGATCCACTGTTCCCTCAACAAGTGCAACTCCCTTCGTGCAGATAACACAAAATGATTACATAATCTTAACATATTTTATGTGTTTGTATATGCACATGTGTAGCTTTTTTTGAATAACAGGCAGAATTAATTAAATACAATAAAAATAAGACATTATTGTGGATTTCTAAAACTGATCTTAGGAAGATCCTAGAAAGCCTTGATATGGGGTGTAATATTGGCAGAAGCATTTACTTCCCCCCTACAATACTACATCCCATTAAAGACAAAGCATTATTCCATATAATATATAAACTACTGAGCCTAATTTTAGGCATCTTTATATCTTTTTATCCTTCTGCAAAATGAATCCTTCGCTGGTTGGAGATTGGTGAGTTGGAAATGTTGACAGCAAACTTAAAATAAATTACAAAGAAAATGGTGAAACTAATTGTCTATGAAAAATTTGCGTATTTGTCCAATACATTAGAAACCTAATCCCTCACCGATAATAATCTAGTACAGTGGTTCTCAACCTTCCTAATGCCGCGACCCCCACCCCTCCCCGTGTGTGCGCGTTGCCAGGCGAGAAGCGATGAGGTGACAAAGGGGGCGTGGCACCAAGATGGCGGGCTAGCGTGTGCAGCCCTTCCATCAGCGCCTGCGCATTCGAGGGCCGCTCGTGTGTCGCACCGTCCCTGGGTACTCGTATGTGGACGGATAGAGGAGCGGTGTCTCGGTTCCTAAGACCATCGGAAATATGTTTTCCGATGGTCTTAGGCGACCCCCAAAGGGGTCGCGACCCACAGGTTGAGAACCGCTGATCTAGTAGATACCATGTTGTTTATTAAATACAAAGTAATTAACAAGGAGATCCTGAATTTCTCCCTATATTAGCTGTCCTATTTGATTGAGTTAAAGCTATCTCCAAAGTCTCAAACCTGTTGTTCATCTTCTCTATCTAGTTATTTTTAATTTGTACTTCCATTATTACTACTTCATTATTAATATGCTATGATAGCCTAGAAAAGATCTTAGTGGAGTTGAATTTCTGTACCGCCTCATGCCACAGAATTGGCCTCATGATAAATCTTTCTAGCAATCTGAAAAGATTCATGATTCCCACTGTACATCAAGTACAAGTCTCTGGGGGAGTTCAGTTTCCTCGTTTATGTTGCTGTTCAACTTTCCCAAAAAGGAGCCTGGGCCTCTTTATGTTTATCACATCTGCACATGCTGTTATCAATCAGTGTGCATGCCTCCACCTTCTGTGTGGCCAGACAGCACACACATCCCTCCTGCCGCTGTCAGATCTTGTGCCAGGACATAGCTCAGCATGCTCCGGAGAAATGAGAGTAATTTAGAGGCAAAATCCAATGTTTAAATTATGTGCATGCATGGCAAAGGGTTTGGAGAAGGACAAAAACTCAGAATGTAAATTTAAAGTATTTTATGAAAATGTGCTCAAATCACTCAGGTATACAGCTGGAAAACAAAGCTTCTTACAAGGGTGAACTACATCTCACAATATTTTAATTGGTATCTTGCATTTACCCTGGTGGGAAAATAAGGATAGAACAACTATTTGTTCTCCTCCCACGTATTTGAGATGTTGTGACTTTGTGATAAAACAAAAATAAATATGTCTGTCAGACTGTCTGTCCATTCTCTCTCTCTCTCTCTCTCTCTCTCTCTCTCTCTCTCTCTCATATTCTGAGCTATGCGAGGGGTGAGGAAAAGATATGCGTCTGCACAACATCCTTTTCCTCTTTAGAAGAATAGTTAAGTCTTCTAAACAAGGTTGCAAACAAAGGTTGTTGTTTTGCTCTTGCTTATCCATCTTCTGATCATACTTGAGGGAGGGAGGGAGGGAGGGAGGGAGGGAGGGAGGAAGGAAGGAAGGAAGGAAGGAAGGAAGGAAGGAAGGAAGGAAGGAAGGATTTCTTATGTTCCCTGCCAGATTCCAACAAGGAAACTCAACGGGACAGATGGCAAGGAAATCAGAAGTAATTCCTGATTGCACAGCTTTTTTGCCCACCTTTGGCCATTCTGTTTCTCTGCCAGGTAAGGAAATATCTCTGAAATGATGACCCAATGGGGCATGGGTTGCCTAATACAGCTAATTTCTAAATGCAGCATTGGTGAGATAATACAATCAGCCTTGTATGAGGTGGGATATATACTGTATGTATGATCAATAGATAGATTTGCAGTTTGCCTCCTGTTCCATTCCTACTTTCAAAATCCCCTTCTGGGCTCATTACTGTGTCACCAGATTGCCTCCTTGCACCACTCCAAGAGATCAGGAGAAAAAGTCACAGTCTCATAACTTCTCAGAAGTTTTCATTTTTCTACTAGGTAGAGGATTCTGGGCACATTACTATTAAATAAAAAAATGGCATTTCATGCTTATTTGACAATTCTCTAACACAGAGAACACAGGCAGGCTAAAATAAACCACCTTTTTTACCCAACAGGCCCAAATTGTTTTTTGAAAGGATTTTTTTAAAATTAAAAATTAAAATGGAAGCTGTATCTGTGAAGCAAAACAACAATCTCTAGCATCATCTTTATCCGCAACCTGTTTTTTTTGGGTTTCATGAAGGTCCACTGGCATGTCAGAGAACATTTTTCAGAACTAGTTTGGCTTCTGGTAAATCGGCTTTTGTCATGGTTACATGCTCCGTGGCAGCCATTTTGTACACAAGCAAGTTTCTCACAACTTTCATTTTGTTAGAATGCAAATCTCAAATTTATTAATTACTATAAATTTCAAACACATACCTCAAAACAATTTGCTGCCAAAGGATTTTCAAAGCTTTAACCAACATTTTGAACTAAGGCTAGAAATAAAAAGAAATTTAAGTAGGATCAGAGTCATACACTTTAATTATCAAGATAGAAGTTGATTGATACATTCTGCACTAATGCCTATTCCCAAGCAAAGTCTTGTGATAACTAAAACTGGCCTGAACTTCGAGTCCGGGAATAACTAATACCAGTGTGACTGAATCTGTATTTATTTTTTCTAAGGCAGGCCATAGATGACTTTTCTAACAAAGTTAATATAAGGAAGCATTGAAATCAGATCTTGATCTTTGCAAAAAGACCCAAACTTCATGACTGGAGGGTAAATGGCCAAAGTATTGAAAAAATTAAATCCTTTGTGAGGATTTTGTGAAATCCTTCTGCATGGCTTTGTATAGCTCCAGCAAATGCAGTGCACACAACAATTATGTTATACAAAATGATCAAACACCAGTGGCCTCAATTCAATCTTTTCATTTCACCAGAGAAGCACAGCATATCCTAGCAATACTGAAGCTATATTCAGCTAAGACTGAATATACAACCACTTTTTGGTGCCAACTAGAACTTTACTCTTCTATTACTCCTCGTGAAAGCATTCAATCTAAATTTCTAATGGCTATATTTAAGGTACCGGTAGTTCCTTGTGTTCCAAATATAGTATTAAGAGGGAGGCAAGACTAATTAGAGTTCAAACAGGATCATGGACTTGTATTGTAGCAGGTTATGATCAATATGCTTCAGGACAATCTTACAAAAACTTCAACGTCTTGGCTTTTCCAGTAAGGCCAGATTCCTAATAATGGGGTTATGAACCTGTACTCAGTGTATTTAAACAACATATCAAAGACTTGGAAGCCCAACGGTCTGTTCTATCCAAGAATGTTTTTCTTATTAAGTCTCTTTGTATAAACCATTGAGATACTTATACCACCTGATTAGCATACTTTAACACTGTCCCCATGTTAAAGTTTTCGAGGGCTGATACAAAAAAGTCCCAATGAGCTGAGACTGCACCTGTTGTAGACAAGGGCTGTTGAAACTATAGCTCATGGCCTGCTATACTATACTCTGTATATGGACTCAAGGACCCTATAATTCCTGGTAAAACACCCAGGAAATGCTGGTATTTCCATGTATAGTTGTTATCAAAACAATATGAGTCAGTCTCCTTGAACATAGCCAAATGTTATTATACTGACTGTAAAATTAGGCAAATGTTTATTATCTGCTGATGAACCCACTATTAATTGTAATATTTTATCTTGGTTTGTTTTTATTTTATTTTTATTTTTAATGTGTTTACTTGCAATTCTGCTCAGTTGCCATAATAAATTATATATATGTCAATAAAATGTACTTGCAATGATTGCCATTCTTTGGACAGGAAGGTACCTCCACTCAATAATCTGCTCTTTAAATAAGTGAAACCAAAACTAACACATGGCTCACTATAGTCTGGTTTTGCCAAAAACTGGAAGTAAATGTTGGTCTCGGATAAAGTGTCATAAAATGGCCATAAATGTGGTCCAATTGCTGAGCAACTAAAGTGTGGACATGTGACCATGGGGGGGGGGGGCACTGAGCATTGTAACTTTGAATCTGGGTTTAGGTATCTCCCAGGTATTCCATTGAAACTTTGAATGCTCACTAAGCAACTGGTCATAAGGCAAGGACTACTTGCATTTCAACATGTAGGACTTCAGACTGGTTAAAAGAAGTAAGGAGTTAAGCTTTGAGAAGTCAATTTGAGCAAACTTCTTTGGGAAGTTTCACAGGCGGTCCTTTTATTTAAACATAATATCATGCTCTTTGAAAAGTCTATATTCAAAGGTCAATACAGAAAAATATATAAAGAAAAATCCCAGAGAAATTGATTTAGAATACTGAAATATCATCAATTTTAAGCCCTCAGAGGATCTGATGAAATGCAGAGTTTTAATACAGCTATGGGAAAACTTCAGAAAATACTTGCACATTGATTATTATAATGTTTAGCTATTTATTCTTATGCTAATACAACCAGCCACTAGCTAACTAGTTTGCATGATTTTGTCTTATAGTTACATTTATTTGTGAGAGTACTTACAGCATTTGTGAGCATATATCACAAAAATAGATTACAAATCTCACTTAAAAATAACTTCTAGGCATTTTAATGTATCTTCTACCTAGGGAAACAAAGGAGAAAGCTGTGCATTCTTCTGCATCTATCTTTTGTTATTTATATCCACCGTAAGTAGTAAACGGCAAATGTAAATACTAAAAGCAAATGGAATTCACAAACATACTGTGGTAATATTATGAGGAGGACACAGCCAGCACAAAAGAGGCAACTGTGAGATGAAATGTGAACTTCATCTAACATTTTGAACAGTAAAGCACTTTATTCCCTGACTGCTTCCACCATAACATGCTTTGCTTCAGATATGAAGCAGATATGTCACTACCTGTTCAATACTGGAAAATAACTTTTTCCTTTCTTTTTCATAGAATTGGATGGACTTGACCAACATGCTGGACTCTTCTAATAAACTTTGGTATCTTCCAGACACAAAGGGGGAAGGGAGTTCCTTGCTCAAGATATATTAAGAATCTGAAATTATTTTTCTTAAAGGAAGTATCAACTACTTTTTATTTGTTTACATAACTGGATAAAATTTACAAGCATGTTTACTCTTTCAAAGGGGACAGATTCTGCCCTATCTTAGCTAAAGGAAGTCTTTAAACTTTCAGAAATTAAGAGATTTACCCCACAAGAGGTAGGGTGTTTTTTCCCCCTTTTTTGGACACTTGTGTAGCATATCATACATCACAGAGGCCTCTAGCTATGCCAGTGGTAATTAATCAAAAAAAATGAATTACTTCGAATCAAAATTCTAACTACCTTCATGTTTGGGGAAGAGAGAAGAAGGTAATTATAGGAAGGTTGGATCTTATTCCCTAATTGAGTCCATGATTTCTGCCTCACAGTTTCCTGCTGGCAACATTGTTCTTCAAGTAATTGTTGCCACTCGTGAGATATTTCTACCCATAGAGGTTAAAAAAATAAGCAATGGAGAAAATGAGAAATACTTTTAACTGCAATTTTACCACTATGTAAAAATGTATTATGCATTACATGGCCTGCTTATAAATTATATTTGGAATATAAAGTGGAAAAGTATCATTTCATCTGACAGCAATTATAAATTTAGTGATTGAGTAACAATGATTTTCATTGTTGCTACAGATGGAGTTATGCAAGTTGTTAAACTCCAATGAATATAGTTTCTCTTCATTTTGGCCTGTTCAGAAGAAGTAGACAGGTGAAAAATTGATGTTAAAAATGTGAATATTATCATAATACCAAGATTGTGTTCTGCATTGTGGCCCTAGTGCAGGGGTGTCAAACTCGATTTCATTGAAGGCCGCATCAGGGTTGTGTTTGACCTCGGGGGGCCAGGGGGAGCGTGGCCAGCTCAACGTCATTTGTGTCGGGGGCGCCAGTGGTGGCCCGAGCGCTCTGCCAGCGAAAACCGGCTCCCAAGCTGCATTTTTGGCTGTGACGGCTTCCTGCAACTCTCTGCCAGCGGAAATGGAGCTTGGGAGGACCCTCATGAGCTCTGTTTTCACTGGCAGAGGCACCGCGGGCTGGTCCTTTGCTGTTTCCATGGCAGCCCCACGGGCCAGATCTAAGCACCCCGCAGGCTGGATCCAGCCCACGGGCCTTGAGTTTGACACCCCTGCCCTAGTGGAATCATACAGTTCAGAAAACACTAATTTTCAAACAAAAAAGGGGAACAAAACTTAAAACATATATATTTTTCCATGTATAACAATGTCTAATAAATCTTTTTTTAGAATTTGAATTGTCATCACTTTCTTTTTCTAATATTTTATCTTAATAGATGTCAAGAGCCGAGGTGGCGCAGTGGTTAGAGTGCAGCACTTCAGGCTACTTCAGCTGACTGCTAGCTGCAGTTCGGCGGTTCAAATCTCACCGGCTCAAGGTTGACTCAGCCTTCGATCCTTCCGAGGTGGGTAAAATGAGGACCCAGATTGTTGGGGGCAATATGCTGACTCTGTGAACCGCTTAGAGAGGGCTGTAAAGCACTATGAAGTGGTATATAAGTCTAAGTGCTATTGCTATTACCATCTTGATTGTGCTGGTTTTTCTACCCTTTCATATTAAATTTATTTTTTCAAGGATGAAACATACATACTTGGAAACAAAACTGTATCAACTTAACCATTTTATATATCACTTAAAATGAAACTACGAGATATATCTGAGGATTCTTTTTAAAAATTAAAACTAACAAGACTTAAAAAAAATACAACTCTATAAGATAAATATATCCTCAGATTTTCTTTAATGTATCACCTATTACTAAGTTGGTACATTTCAAAAATAGAGAAGCTGCGTAACCTTGTAGCTGAATCAATAAACTAGATTAGATCATCAGTCTCTGTTATTATAGTACTATTATAGCAAAACCTCTAACATCTTTTTCATCCTGTCCATTGAGCAAGGGTTCATAGGCACACATAAAACAACAAAACGTTTAAAGTCTTGAAATGAGATGGACTTTAGAATGAAATATGTGAAAGGCTTTATTGAAACACATAGGACCAATTCACCCATCACAATAGATCAGACTTTGTTGACTTTGGACCTGTTGTAATCTAGCAAGTATACTGGTTGACACCACCATGTGGATGTTCTTCCTACCAGAAGCAGTTAAACAACCAAGGAACTGCTATTCTTTTTCACTGCTATGTTTCAATGGCGAGTCTTATCTTGTTTTTCTCCAAACAAAAATCAAAAGATAAAATTTATTCTTAAGGTTTTGGCTCATGAGAATACCAGTAAATGGATTTCTCTATTAAGTTTTAACAAATTGTTAATAACAGATTCCATGGATCATTTTTAGGGACACTGAGTAATGAATAATGCTGACATTGTAAACTGTTCAGAAAGTGCTGCACTATGGGGCGGTAAATAAGTCTAAATGCTATTGCTATAGAAGCACATTCCTCATTCTAATGCAAGTAAACAGAAACAACCACCTAGCTTAAATACCAGGTACTTCCTGGCACAATCTTCACATCTTTCTTTCAGAAAGAGAAAATCAATGTGAAAGTATGGTTGTGGAAATCTGGGCCAAGAATTCTAGATAGTCCATGGTTGTTTTTCCAGCTTTGACTTTCTGATAGAAGCCTCCCTTCCTTCTCTCCTTCCTCAATAAAAGATGCTAAAACTTTTTTCCCCTCAAAATGTACTATTAGTTAGTCCAGCAAAGATTTCAGTCCAATCCATCAAACCTGTTTCCTGAAGAATATTCTTGTAATGGGCCACTCCAACTTGAGGGCTAAAGGCCACCTGGCTTTCATTTCATGTGGAACTATTTAATTTATAGAACAATCTGTTTGACTACAATGATGAACGCACATGTCTTCTTAAAATGCCTCATGGGGTATTCCTCCTTGTTCCCATTTCTGTAACCATAGTAACTTGGAGGAGAAACACTTTTTGTTCTTCCTCTCAGAAATTGTTTCCAAGGGATAATGGTTTTAACTCTCATTTGTCCTACAGCAATTAACTTTTGACTTACTCTAGGTCCCAGTGCAGAACTTTCAGCAGACAAGATAACTTTTTCTCTTGCTTCATTGTTAATATTCTCTTGATGAATATTGGCAGCACATATTTCAGAAGCTGACTGGATTTTTCAAAAAATTTAGAATACTAAAAAATATTTATGGCCAAGAAAGTCCACCTCTGCATGCAATGAAAAGAATCTATGAAAGTTTCATCTGCTTTAACCTTTTTTTCCTCATTTATTTTTGAAAGAGGGCAGGATATTGTTTTATTTCTATTTCTCCAAATTTCTAAGCAAACATACTTGCTATAAATAATCTAAAATGACAAGGAAAGAAACAGACCTTTCTCCTAAGGACTAATCATATAATGGTTTAAATGAACTATGGCTAATACACCAGTGATCCATTATAAATAGCATATATTACAGTTGTCTCCAAGAAATTTCAGTCAATTAATTACCAGAATCTTAGTTAATTACATTTGCATGCATATCTCCACAACCCTCATATTTCACATGACAACTGTCTTCTTTTGGCTTTATTGTTATATATGATGTACTTTAATGTTTGTTAATATTAATGTTTGGTCTAGTAGTGGTTAAGGCTAGAAACCAGGAGACTATGAGTTTTTGTCCTGCTTACGCACAAAAGCTGGCTAGGTGACCTTGGGCCAGTCACTCTCTTTCAGTGCAACTCTCTTCACAGGGGGGTTGTTGTTATGGGGGAAATAGGAGGAAGAAGTATTAGGTATGTTTGCTGCCTTGAATTACTTATAGCAATAATAAAGGTAGGATTAAAAAAAATAACTTTTTAAAAAACTATTTTTAAACACCATTTATTCTGAATAGGGGATTTACAAAGAAGAATATTTCCTCTGAATACGAAAGTTAATACTTTTCATCTGTACCTGAGGGAGAATAAGAGAAAGAGGCAAAGCAAAGTCCAGTGAAGATTCATAAGATTGGTCTCATGATTAAAAGTTATATTGTTAAATTTGAACCAGGTCTCTCCTTTCTGCTGTGCTCCTGCTTATTAGAATAGCTTCTCTTCATTTAATATGATGCTAAGAATGAAGGTTGATGGAGAGGTTGCACTGGATTTTATATAATGTTCTTGTAATAATGTACTATATATGGTTTTAATTCTTGGTTTAGTGTATATTGTACTGTAAATTGCTTAGAGTCATCTGCTCCTGAGGTAATATAAAGTCTTATAAATAAACAAATAAATAATCCAATCCTGCAATCCACATAGTATATTTCCTGAAATATTCTTGCTCCATGCTCATCCTTATCTGAACTGGCATAATATATGGTTCAGCTTAAAACAAAGCCAACTGTAAAAATGCCTTTTAGATATATGTAAAATATTCCCATTCCTCACATTCAAAATGCTGATTTTGTACCCAAACCTGCTTCTAGTGGGAAATAAACCACCTCACTCATGTTGCTTTTGAGCTGAAAAGCAGTTGAGTTGAAAATACTCTGATCTGAGCTCAGAACACTTTCAAAATGTTAGAAACAGAATGCTTCTCATTAAAACAGCTCTTTTATACTTAGAAACAAGCATACTGAATCGTGCAATAGGGAATATCAAATCTGAAATGTTTTGCATACCCTTAGGAGTTTCTGTATATTCTTCCATTTTTTGAAAGAAAGGACTCAATTCCCCCATTCCATGATAATTATACCATCAACTATCAATATACAGGATAAAAATAATTACTTATGGTGGAAACATTCCACATTCAGATATATAATTTCAGGCATTTTTAACAAATACACAATAATAAAGTATGTCAGTATTTGATTTCTACATCTTAAGATCTTGTCCATCGAACCCTTTACTCTTCTGATCATCCAGGATCCAGCTGGCTATAGTCTGAAGAACAGTTAGATTCACATTTGTTTAAAGGTGAACATATCTCTTTGCATGACTTGGGGTTTTGAGAAAGCAGATTACTAGACCATACCGAAAGCTCATTCAAGCAAATACAAAATACGTTCCAATAAAGATATGGCATATGATTCCACAACCCTCATACTCCATTCAGGCCAGAATTTAAGAGTTACTTCAGAAAGCACTTCAGATCTTGCCCCCACACCCTTTGATCTTGAATTAAATTATGCATAATTGTAGCCTGCTTTGGTAAGAAAGCCAGAAGAGAGATACTTATAGGCCAAAGTGGGACTGTTTGTAAGTAACACAGGCTCTAAAATGCCAGGTCTGTAATCAAGATCAATAAAACATGGCTAAGCTTGGTCAGAGGTGAACAGCAGGTTCATTTAATGCAAATGTAGGAACTGCTTATTATTTTATTTTCTCATATTCTCATAATTGTTTACTGGCAATGTGAGTGAACAGCTATAGTGATGTAAAAATAACGCCTAGTACTACCAGAACTATTTGCTACATAAAAATAATCCAAGCGTGGGTTAGCTAACATATTAATTATTGTATTATTATTATATTAATCTCTGAAATAATGCCTTTGTTTATCAATACTAGTTCAAAATCCTTTTTACATTTGAGAAGCAATTGTTGGAATTCCTCATACATATTTAGTCCTAAGACTGCTAAAATGTCCTATGAAATCCCATTAATTAGATATATATGTCCAAAGAGATATCAGGTTATATGAGTCTTCCAACTCTCTTGCTACATGTATTTCTCTACACTGTGCACCTCTTTAATTGATTGGAAATTAATTTAGAAGAAAAAGAAGGGTCACAGATTACATGACATATTATTTTCTTCTTTCACTGCACTATCCTTAAGAATTTTAATTCCAGTTCATTTGAGACTGGCATTAACGCCATTAAAAAGCAATGTAACTATGATTTTAGAGCAATGTACATGAAATTAAAGTAGAATAAGAATGAAATACATTTGCCAAGGTAGATTGACATTCTGCCATTTTTACTGTTTGCCAAGAATGTACAAGAAGCCATTCATTTCTAGTTCGAGTTGGTTTTGGTACTTGATCTGTATTTATAGAGAGGGATGCAAGACAGAAAAAGATAACAAATAATTATCTTTCTCAAATGTTAATGATATACCATTGATAATTGCTGAAAACCTACACCAATTTTCCTGGGAATAAGTCCGATCAAATCAGAGCAAACATGCATAGAATTACACTGTAAATAACCAATTTTTTTTTATTGCAAACATGTATCAAGTTAATAGGGATAGTTGATTCAACCCATACTGTTACAGGAGAATATTTATCTACTGATTAGTCTGGAATAGTCTATTTAATACATATGTTAATCCCTTATCTAATACTTAATCTTTTATTGTGCAGTATATGATTTAGTGAGCCCTCTTTTAAGATCATTTTTTTGAGGTTAGGTTTATTTATACTAATTAAAAATGTCTTCGAAGAAATAGGCACTAAAGAGTCAGTATTGCAGGTACAAAGATAGCCAGGGAAATGATTGAAGCCTGGGAAACGGGTCCCCTGTCAGTTAACAGGAGTGCTGAATTATCACCAGCTTATCAATACTTAGAAGCCAAGGGCTTGGCAGCACAAGGAAACGACAGCCAATCACCAGTCATCAACACACCAATCAGCCAATAGGAAGGCACATAAACACGACTCACAGAACAGCCCAAAGCACATATTTCAGTAGAGAGAAATTTCCTGAGTTCCAGCATGAGTCCGAAAGCTCGGAAGAGTAAATCTCTGGTCCCGGTGACCGACCCAAATTTGATCTCGCATCATTATCCTGGGACACATATATTTGCCTTCATTGTCAACACTGTCTGAGCAAGGGTGGAAGAATAAATGCACAGTTGTAGAGGGAAATCTCATATGCAGGGCATAACTTTTCCTTGTTTTGAAGCTACTTTGGGATTAAAGAAACAAGCCATTGCATCTTGCCTCTTCGTTAATACAAACTAGTTATGGTAAAAATTTCAGCCAGTGCCAGCTGACACACGCAGCTTTAAGAGATGCCTTTTTTTTTTTTGGCTCACAACTTTTGTTTTGCTGCAACAGATTAGTAGAACTATAAGGGTTTAATCTGTACCTTGCCCAGTCCTGGAGTATCTTTCACCTTGCTGACTGCCCTTAATAAACAAGGTGGAGCAGGTGGAGGTGAGGTCTGCAGGATCATGCTGAATTTCGTAGCAAATAGATGAGATTCAGCAACGGAGGATGCAGAGGGTCTGTGCTTCTTCTTTTTGGATGACAGATTCAACTTCTGAGCAGCTCTGTAGACGAAAAAGAAAGGGAAATGAAGATGCTATCAAATAATTAATGAAATCTCCACCGTATTGCCAAGTGATATCAGCAACAAAACTGCCTGTAAAACTGACTTTTTTGTGTTTATTGCATGAATCATTCTTAATAAAAACAGGCAAGAATTTTAAAAAATGGTTAAATTTATACAAGGCACTTTTTATCATATAGTTCTTCAGGTAAGAATATATGCCCGGTTGTAGCCAATCAAAAAATTAATACGGCATACAAATAGAAATTAATATTATAGAATTCTGTTTCATAATGGATATTTGGTTCACAAAATATTTTTGTCTTGGGTGTCCTGTGCATATATGTGAAATATTTGGATATAAGGAACAATTATGATTATGTAAATTTCTATTAAGTGGCCCAAGGGAAATCAGCAAAGATATAAAGAACTTACACCAAGATATTTTGAACTTAAACCAACATACAGTCTGTTTCCTGTCATGCAGGAGGAGAGAGAGAAAGAGAGATGTATGCATGCAGCTGAAAATCAAACATACAAGCAACAACAACTCAGAAAGTTAAACAAACTGCACTTTGATTCAAGTACGGAGAACTAGAATTTCCTATGCTTTCAATACCTAAACAGACATTTCCTGTCTTCAAATTTAGGATATTGCTACAATCCAACTTCCAAATATACTGTATGGCTACAATTTTTAATCTGCTGTGTCTAGCATATGAGAATGGCTTTAACACTGAAAAATGTTTTTCTCCTTCAGTGCTGCCATTGTAGTCACACTTTATATGTACATGAAAAGCAGAGGAAGTTATACGTTCCTTAGATATCTACATGGTTGGACAGATTGGAACGCTGAACTTTCTTTTTTCTAGAGTCTGGTGTACTTTTATTTTTTATATATTTTAAAATTCCACAAATCTGACTTGCCATTATATAATTAATGTGTGGGGACAAGTATAGACCATTACTACATGAATGTCTCCAAACATAGTCTTCTCTTTAGCAGCTGAAAAAAATGTTTTGCGATGATCTCTCTAGATTACCATTAACTCCTCCTCTTCTACATTCTCCAGTCTAGTTGGAAGATCACATTGAATCTTAGACCTTGATTGGTTCAAACTTAATATGCATTTAATGGAGCTCCTTGTAATTAAAACTGGAGCTGCTGATACAGTTCTACAGAGGAAATATTGAGTCTGTCATCTGCACCTCTATATCTGTCTGGTTTTGTTCTGCAACCCAACAAGACAGACACATACTTCAGAGGATAATTAGAACTGCAGAAAAAACAATTACTACTAACCTGCCTTCCATTGAGGACCTGTATAGTGCACGAGTCAAAAAAAGGGCTGTGAAAATATTTACAGACCCCTCGCNACTATTAATCTTCTCATCGTTCCCATCACCCATCTCCTCCCACAAATGACTGTAACTTTGTTGCTTGTATCCTTAGGATTTATATTGACTGGTTCCTACTATGATTTGATTGCTTATTTGTACCCGGACTATCATTAAGTGTTGTACCTTATGATTCTTGACAAACGTATCTTTTCTTTTATGTACACTGAGAGCATATGCACCAAGACAAATTCCTTGTGTGTCCAATCACACTTGGCCAATAAAAAAATCTATACTAAAAAAAAAAAAAAGATAGATTCATTTAATACATGTTGAACTAACTCCATGGGGATGCCAATGAGGCCAAGAAAGAACAGCTTGTCAAAAGTAAAGGATCAAAGATTTGCAAAAATGAGAATGAAGTCAGATGCTGAGAGAAATGCTACTTAGTGATTAA
Organism: Thermophis baileyi; assembly: GCA_003457575.1. Lineage (NCBI taxonomy): Eukaryota > Metazoa > Chordata > Lepidosauria > Squamata > Dipsadidae > Thermophis > Thermophis baileyi. The sequence goes on from QLTV01001700.1 coordinate 650,327, forward strand.
AAAAGGACAATGACTTCAATGGATTTTGCCTCACTTCAGCAAAGAAACTGATCTCAGAGAATTAGAATAAGGTACTGAAGGCATGGTGGTCAAAGATACTAGGTGTACAGCAAAAGGATAGACAATCTGCTCACAGGTGTCTTGCTCTGAAAAACCACTTGCCACCAAAATAGAATTTGGGCGGAATGGGTTTGTAAGACTGGGAACTGAATTTAGTGTGCATTTAGATGTTATCTCATGTCGATTTTGCTGTACTAGAGTCATCTGTTGGTACTTACTCAAGTAACCATTCCTGCCTTACTCTGAGGAATCTTCTCACAGACAGATGCATTGGATCTGGCCTTTCTTATGACAGCCTCAAACGAGTATCTCACTTTGCTTCATCAGAAAGCCTTCCTCAGACAAGATAATGCTAGCCCATGCAATACAAGCTGGACACCAGAAATCATCAAGTGCTATCTGGTACAAGGGGTGACTTTACAACCAGAGTATTTATGAAATCTGGGTTTGAAAATGAATCAGCTAAGAACTTGAATATTTCTTTGCAACTGCCCATGCTTTCTTTAAACAGCTTTCCTTACCCTGGGGCTAGGGAATTTGGTGAAGGCCACTAGAGTACCTTTCTTGATATCATTCCCTGGACTATAAATTATCTTTAATCCTTGTCTATCTTCCTCCCTTGTTTATACACTTTTACCCTCCAAATTGTTATTCAATTGTCCATTTTTCAATTCTGTGGTTTTCATTAATGTTTACCAAAAAATAAATGTTCTGTATAAAAGATAAAGATATAGCTCTCCCTATATACTCTGAAAGCCTTTGCAGCATATTTTTAAGCTTTTGAATCAATAAATTTTTAAGAATGGCAACATCTTAATTTATGCCAATGTATACTTCCAAGGCAGATTCTTTGTCGTATCTACAGTTTATACCCAAATTATGTCTGTTATTATACTTGGTTAGATGTTTCTACTGTTCTTTCTCTGCTGTTTCTTTTCCCAAATATTCTGACACTTTGTTGTTTTGCTACTTTAATTAATATTTAATTTTTAAAAAATACGTATTGAACCAAATGATCCATTGCTGACATTTTTTCTTAAAGAATAAGAAACATTGTTGGAAGATATATGGCCTTTTCAAAACCTTAGAATGATATGCCATTTTGACAGTACTAACCTTTGGAATGGCATTAAAACAGAACAACCTGATTTCATGTTGGTCAACAATTGAAAAATGAATGTAAAATACACATACTACATTTTCTCTCTCTCTTTGTATTAGAAGTGAAAAACGAAGGAATGTGGATAAGTATGATAGTTACAAGCTCCTCTCTTATCTATGGAAAAAGGCCCAAGAAAGTTTTCTTTCCAAATGCATAAAAATAAGACAATTTAGAAAAAGTAATTGATGTTCACAAGATACTGCTTAATTTATATGTATAAATGTGATTATCACAATGGTGCTAATTCAAAGTGGACCTTTCAAACCATCAGACATTCAGGAAATTTATTTCACAGTATTGTATTATCTCCTTAAAGAGTTTATACAGTGACTTGTGTACAGGAACCTATGAAAAATCTGTACAGATTGTTTCCCCAAATGAAGTTAAGATATAAGATGTTCATCAACCCAGCTATTAATAGCAATGCAAAATCTCCATTGTAACAGTTCCTTGAGACACATTTTGGCCCTCCCAAAATTGAAGGAGCAAAACCACAACAGTGATTGTTAAAACAACAATATTTCAAACTAGTAATTTGCTTATGCTAGAGGAGCAAGGGGAAGCTGTGGTCAGGGCGGTCTTTGTCCAGCTTCAGATGATAATACCAATAAAGGAGAATATTTATAGCTCAGGGTTGAAATGAAAGGTCCTTGGTGCTCTCTGAGCTTGGTTGCTTTCTTGCAGATGTTTCATTACCCAATGAAATGTTTTCATCTGCAAGAAATCAACCAGGTTCAGAGAGCACCAAGGATCCCCTCATTTCAGCTGATGGTCCTGACAACAGTGACCCATGCTCTCTTGCAACTAGACGATTGCAACACATTCTTCCTAAAGCTGCCTTTAGATTTTGGCAGTGGTTTGATCTCCAAGCTTGTTTCAATTTATTTATTTGTCAAGCATGTATTAGATAACAGATATAGGTATAAACATGGTTATTAATACATGAAATGGATACGAATAAAGAGGGATATTAGGACAGGGACGGTAGGCACGTTGGTGCGCTTATGCACGCCCCTTAGTTTCTGAACGTTTCGTTACCAGGCTAGGTAACATAATCAGCAGGATTTTCTTGTCCTATTCTCCTTGGCTTATAAATGTCTTGTGTCTTCTGCCTTTAGATTATCCAGAAGTTATGACTAGTCCAAAATCTGGCAACCCTTCAGCTAACTAAAGATAGATTTAGACAGGGATTTATCCAATGCTACCGACACTACACTAGTTACTATTTTCATTAAAGATACAATTCAAAATGCTTATGATTACCTTTAAAGCTTACATGGTTTCTGGATACTTATGGAATCATATTTGCCAGCAAGATTTGTCCCAGACTATCCTTTATTTGAACAGGGACTCCTGAGGGGTCCCATTCTACAGGACGTGACAGGGCAGGAGCTAGACAGCCTGCCTTTTTAGTGGCTTCTCCAATTCCGGGGAACACTCTGATTCCTGGGATCCTGGCTTTTTAGGAAGACACTTAAGGGCTTATTATTCCTTAAGGGTGTTTGGAATTTGATCACCTAGAAAAACGGCTAAAACATTCAATTCTGGATATTCAGTTCTTCTATATTAGAAATCTATAATTTACTCATCAACTACTTACTTCTCAAGAGTTCTTTAAAAACCAAAATGGAAATTTCCATATGTTTAAAGTAGAATTTTAGAGTTAAATTATGTAGGAAAACTCTGCACATGCACTGAGTATTGGTCTTACCAGGCTTAGCAGTAAATTCATTATAATACAGAGCTATTGGTCTCCGGGCACAATTCAAGGTGTTGGTTATTACCTTTAAAGCCCTGCATGGCTCAGGGCCAGGTTATCTTCGAGACCGCCTTCTACCACATAGCTCCCAGCGACCGGTAAGATCCCACAGAGTTGGTCTCCTCCAGGTCCCGTCAGCTAAACAGTGCTGGCTGGCGGGCCCGCGGGGGAGGGCCTTCTCTGTGGTTGCCCCAGTTCTCTGGAACCAGTTACCTCCTGAGATCCGGACTACCCCCACCCTATTGGCCTTCAAGAAAGCTGTGAAGACCTGGCTTTTCCTGCAGGCCTAGGGCCGCTGATCTCAATGTTACAATCTGTGAGATCCGGCCACGAATGGTATGTATGGCTTTTTAAATCGTTTTTTAATATTTATATTGTTTTAATGATTTTATACTTCTGTTGTAAACTGCCCAGAGTCCCTTGGGAGTTGTTCGGCATAAAAATGCAACAAATAAATAAATAAATAAATAAATAAATAGGTGTGTCATGCATGTATTATTACCAAAAGGGAACAATGCTATGATTCTTGATATAGAGGAATAATAAATAATAATAATCAAAGTAATAATTTACTCAATTCTGAGTTGACACTTCTGACAAAAATACACCTTGGGGGTACATTTTGGTTTTGTGGGGAGGCTGACTCAAATATACAACATATGCAGTTATAGTAATTCAATGTAATACTATGCATGACTACTCAGAGTTAAGTGCTGCTATGAATTCAGTAGAATTTACTTCCTATAAAATATATTTATGCTGCAATCTTAGCCCAGCCAATCAAAGGAAAGAAAATTAAGAGTTTATGCATAGTGAAGATCCCACTGAGTGAGATTAATCACACCTGAATTCCTCAATTTAATTTCAGAATGTAACTTTCTTCAAATGGCAAACTATTTGCAGCTCAGTGATCCAAGACACAACTGAATATAATTTTAGTTTCTGCTTGCATCTCTGTTTTTGTCTATATGTTTATATGCCTACACATATCTCTATGAACTTGCCTCTTCAAAACTAAATAAATCATTGGTGCTTGCTGTTCTACTTTTAATCATAAACTCAATTTCTTTAAAATAATACAGCTATTCGAGTTATACTTTTTTTGGAACTATTTCAATATATTCCTCGGGTGATTTAAGCCACTCTTTTATAATACCTGTTAACTAAACTCAACTGGAAGTATTATAGTCATAAAGCAAATCATTGTAATACCTTTATATACAATTATTACACACAGTCAGGACCAATTCATAATTTAATACAAAATTTGCCCTGGCACTGCAAATTTTGAAAACCCTTTGTTAAATAGCTAATTAAATCAGTGGGGATTTTTCTCTAATCGGAGACACTGATTTATCTTGCAGTCCAATCGGCATAGTTTCAATGAAGTATTCTCTCCACCCTCCCAGCCTTAAGTCATTTTAAAAGGGGGGGGGAACAGAGTTTTTTCCACGACCAGAGGGGGCGTGGTTTTGCATGCTGCCTGCATCCCGCAGATGGGGCTTTGCTTGTTTGCATGGACCGGTTTCTGGCATACCGCGGACCGGTGCCGGTCCACGGACCGGGGGTTGGGGACCCCTGCTATACGACAGTGTGGTATAATGGTTAAGGCAATTCTCCTGAAATTGCTAGACTACTCCTTTCCTTTTCACAATTGTGCAATGGGCTATTATAACCTGATTTTTAAAAGCCAAGAAAGCCTATTGTTATTCCATTGGTTTTATGGAGTTTACAGGATTTGCATTCTTTTAATATCTCCAGTGAGAAAATCTGATATACATATAGTAGATACTTCTAGTCATTTAAATATTTCTTTGTCTCTGAGAAAAGCAACTTATGGTGACAGAAAAACTATATGTAATTGTACTGAGGCTCTGCAGCTACAAATCTTGTCATTTTGGGAGAGTTGAAACACTTTAGAAGCAAGCAGCTTTTTCATTAATTTGCATACATTATCATTCAAGACCACCACAGCAAGTGGCCTTCTGTATTTAATTACAATTTAAAACTCAATCCAACATTTTATGAGCAGCTTAATATAATTATCGAAGTTATGGACCTACCACATTCTAGTTACTAATGTTCCTTAACTATAATGTGTAGCAATTACTGCAGTATTTACAAATTGGCCTGTTCTGATTTTAACACATTCTTTTGATACCAAATATTCAAATGCATTTTATTTAGCCTTAAAACAACTAACGATAGAGGTTTGAAAATATGGTTTAAAAAAATAAATAGTTGGGACTCTAGTAGAATCTTGTGTTTTAAAAACTGTCTGTGTTCTCCTTGGATAACCAAGAGCTTTTCTCCCCCCACCCAAAAAAAAAAAAATCAACTGCAGCTCTTCTCAATTTGTAAAACTTCTGCTTTGTGGTTTGCAGATCTGGGATTCCATGGGGATGTTTTCCCGTTAAAAGAATGTTGGGATCATTCCATTACTTGAAGGCAGAGCTCTGTAGAAAGGTTCATAGGTGATCTTAGCCAGCAGATCAATTCCTAAAACTTCTGACAAGTTTCACGGTCCTGTAAAAAATTGTCCAACTTGATTTTCCCAATTTTGCAACCCCTTTCCCCAACCAAGCTTCTGGATTTAAATGAACTATTATTCTCTCTGAAAAATAAATGCTTTGGCTTATAGAAAGTGTCCAGCTATAAAAATGTGTCATACCCCCATCACAGGTTTCACTGGAAATTTATATATTATACTTAGAAGATATGGAAAAGATTATTGTGACTCTAAAATTAAGAGATAGGCTACTCATTAGATACTCATTAGTATCAATGATTTGTGTCAATCTTATAATTTCTTAATCCCATAGTTCTTTACATACTTACAATGATTTTTGTTCTCTTCATTTAGACAAATTTTCCATTTTCTGATCCAACCTCTTTCAAATAGTTTAACAATCTGTTGCTAATCACATAAGTACAGGTAATCTTCGATTTATGACCGTAATTGCGCCCGGAATTTGGTTGTAAATCATGCTGGTCATAAAGTGGATCACCATGTCACCCAATTTTACAACACTTTCTTGCAACACTTGTTAAACAAACACAATGATCGCTAAGCAAACATGTTAGTTGTTAGGAAAACAGTTGGGCATTTTAGCCAGAAATTGGAAATAACCATGTTTTCTGAAAAAAAAGTTATAAATTGTGTTCATGCCACCCTGTGATGCTGCAAATGGCCGTAAATGTAGGCTGGTTGCCAAACACTCAAAATGCAACTACATCAGTGTGGATAGGGGGGCGGCCATTGTAACTTTGAAACTGGGTTTTGAGTAGCTCTGGGGAGGTCCATCATAACTTTGAACGGTTGCTAAGCAACAAATTGTAAATTAAGGACTAACTGTATTCTCTTGGAACTGATGTTGCTTTTTTTCCTGATTTGCAGTATACATGCCAACTGTACTTTTATTATTAGAGGTTAAATAATGTAGGAATAGTTCACTGTTTCAGGAATGTGAGAGCATGGCCTGGTGTTCTTATCATATAAGTGTGATGGAGGAGTTGACAATTAAACAAATGGCTGCCACAGTAAATACAGCCATTCACAAAACACACATTTACCAGCAGAAAATTTAAGAGAAGCAGCACCTTCTCTGGCTTGCTTTAATCTTTTCCTGGGCAACTGGGCCAGTTTCCAAAGAAATCCTAAGCTGCAGCTATCCACTAATTTTATTCTCTAAAAATAAATATGAGAACTACATAGGGCTCAGAGGGTTGTTTTAAAAAAAATATATGAAGATAAGGCTTGAGAATAATGCTTTGCTTTGCAATTTATCAGTTTTCCCTTAATTATTATTATTTAATTAAGATAATATAAAAATAAGTCAGGACAGAAAGTCTGAAGTGTGCTAAGGGAAATGTCTGCAGCTTATTGCACAGATCTGACCTCTTGACATTTCCTTTCCAATTTCCCCTCCACAGCTCCCTTTATTTTCAAGACATTTTCTCATCAGAAATCAAATGGGATTCTGTTGAACATATTCATACAGCTCTGCCCATGATTTGTTTCTGTGAGGAGGAAGGGCAGAGAGCCAGAGCATGGAGCGCAATGCCACTTAGTGTAGCATGTTCCCCCCACATCACAAATGTACATAGCAATAGCAATAGCACTTAGACTTATATACCGCTTTACAGTGCTTTACAGCCCTCTCTAAGCGGTTCACAGAGTCAGCATATTGCCCCCAACAATCTGGGTCCTCATTTTACCCACCTTGGAAGGATGGAAGGCTGAGTCAACCTTGAGCCGGTGAGATTTGAACCGCCGAACTGCAGCTAGCAGTCAGCTGAAGTAGCCTGCAGTGCACTCTAACCACTGCACCACCTTGGCTCTTGTACCTGCAAGTTTTTGCTTAGTGCTACCTTCTACGACAGGAACACAGCACAGCAGCTCTGCAAAAGACTGGATAGTTTTGGCAATACAGGCAGTCCTTGCTGAACATGCCCACATTCAGTGACCATTCAAAGTTACAACATGCTGAACAAGGGTTACTTACGACAGCTCCTCACAGTTGCAGCCACTACAGCATCCCTTTGGTCACATGATTGTGATTCAAGTACGCAGGGGCTGGCTTGCAACTATCACACACTGCAGCATCCAGCAGTCATGTCATCACCATTTGTGAACTTCACTGTCTGCTTCCAACAAGCAAAGTCAATGGGGAAGCCAGCAGGAGGTTGCAAATAGCAATCACGTGATCACATGATGTTTCAACCACGCAATCATGCCTAATGACGGCAACTAGGACTGCTGGAACTGCGGCCATAAGTCGGTGGGGGGTCATGTGATGTGCCTTATGATGCATCATTTAGAGAGAGAGTTCCTGTTCCCAATTATCATCGGTAAGTGAAGGGTTCCTATACCTACTTTGGGTAATTTCTCAATAAATTGGTACCCTATTTTAGATCAAGGTCAAACATTTGCCATCTTCCTTGGACACTCTTTTGAGGGAAATGTAAGCTTAAAATCTAACAAGATATTTTCCTTGATTTCTTTTACAAGGTAATGTCACTTGTCTAACCGGCAGTCTATTTCTGTGTTTCTCTCTAGATAGCACCTAAGAGACTTATATATTGTTACTATACAAACTAATTTCTGCTGGATATTCTGTAATGTTCTATTTTGTATGGAATAGAACCAACATTGTTGATTAAAAAAAAAAAGAGGGCAAGTGAGCAATAACCTGATTTGCTCAGCAAAATTAAATCACTCTTCCTGTTTATCTTTAAAAAAAGAAAAAGAAAGAAATCTCTGATTCTAACTGCAAGGTATTGATCTGTCCCAGAATTATCTTTCTGGCTGGTTTTATCAGTTTAGAGCTTTTGGGACCTGAAAGAAAGATATGTAAAACTCCTGAGAGGCAACCAGATTTTTTCCCCCTCTTCTTTTCCTATCCTCTCACCTTGACACCATTTCAACATTCAGCACATTTGCTGATTTCAATCAGTGCTTTTTCAAAAGAATCTCTGAAAATAGCAACGTACTTAACTTTTGTTCATGAAGAAAAATGGCTCTGAAGACTACTTCAAAAACAGGGCCTCACAGCAGACTAATCATTTTACCTATAATAACAAATGTAATAGCTTTGTGAAGGTTGAATTTTAAAAAATTACTAGCTATTCATAAATGGCAAAGGACAGATCTGAAGAGATAGCTACTTGCTATTCAGTTTACTTTAATGTGGTCAGTCTGCCTTATTTCATATTTTCATTATAGTGCAAAAGTACTAAGCAATCTGACTGATGTGCTAACTTTAAAATGAAATAAGAATAAAAACGGCAAGAATTGTGGAATTTAAGACACATAATAATGCCTCAAATAAGCAATGTTTTTACCTTCTGTCTAGACCAGGGTGTGTCAAACTCGATTTCATTGAGGGCCACATCAGGGTAGTGTTTGACCTTGAGGGGGGGATGTGCCTAGGGTGGGCGTGGCCAGCTCGACATCACTTGTGTTGGGGGCGCCTGTGGTGGCCCAAGCACTCTGCCAGCGAAAATGGAGCTCCGTTTTTGCTGGCAGAGGCACCGCGGGCCGGTCCTTCACTGTTCCCAGGGCAGCCCCACAGGCCGGATCCAGCCCACGGGCCTTGGTTTGACACCCCTGGTCTAGACCAATGTTTCTCAGCCTCAGCAACTTTAATATATGTGAATTTCAGTTCCCATAATTCCCCAGCCAGCATCGTAAAATTGCTGAGGGGGAGAAACACTGATCTAGACAGATTAGCTAAGTTCAGCTATTGCCTATCCATCAGATACCCTGCTAAAAGAGGAAATGTTCGGTTGAACAGGGTTAAGGTCAGGGGTGGGTTCCTCCCGGTTCGGACTGGTTCTCCCGAACCGGTAGCGGCCCACTGGTAACGTCACGATGACATCACCAAACCGGATCGGTCGGTGCCGGTCCGTGGGGGCAACCATCTTTTTTTTGAATTTTTTTTGAATTTTTTTGAATTTTTTCCCCCTTCTGAGCATGTGCAGAAGCCGACTTCCAGCACTGTGTATGCAGTCGCCATCTTTTTTTCGGCTTTTTAAAAAAATTTTGGGGATTTTTTCCTACTGCACATGCGCGCGCGCACGAGGCGTGCGCGCAGCCACGAGGCATGCACACAAGGCGCGGGAGGGAGTGAACCGGTAGCGAGGTAAGTAGGAACCCACCCCTGGCTAAGGTGCCATTTAACATCATGCAAATAAGCATCCATTTGCATGACAGGATTTCTTCACTGTCTGTTTCCCTATGGGCCTTTCTTGGTCCACCATCTATTTTGTCAGGCACCCCAATCTTCTGTAAAATGCCTGAGACACACGCATTAACCCGAGTAGTTCAACTCCTTTTATGTTCACTTTAAACAACTCCCCAAGCTTTAGACACAGGTCTTTCTTTACAGAAAACTTGCATATAGATTGAAAGCAATTGATTCGTGTCAGGTAGGTCTGCCATATGACCTAGACAGCTAAATGAGGCTCAGATTTGCCTATGTTCATCCAGCATGCTTTTGTCTGGTTTCTAGTGTAGTGCATTGCATGAGAAAATACAGAAGTGAGGAAAGCACAAAAGAAAAAGCAATTGTGATTAGGTGGTAGGTAAATGCTTGATATGCTCTGATATTTTCAGAAAAGATGGGGAAGAAGAGATGAGCATGGTACAAGTGAATACATAAGCAAACTTTGAAGGGCATTGGCAATGGCAGCTTGGATAAATGCACAAAAGACATGGCGTATGGTCGGGGAGACAGAAGGAGTAGTATTAGTAGGCAAGAAAAAGATGTCTGAAGATGTATCTGTTTCCTAAAGGCAAGGAGAGGGAGCAGTATTTGCAAGCATGTGGTTAGAGATGTCCAAAAACCAAGAAACTCATCTGGGGTTCAAAGAAGAGGAACACGCAACAGGTGACAGAAGGCATTGGATTAACAGAGAAGGCTGGTCAATTACCAATTAACCAATAACATATGAAAGTCAGAATAATAGAGTGCTTTTATTTTGGGACTATTAATTATATTTTATATATTGCTAATGTAAACACGATAATAAATATTTTTATATTTACCAGGTATCGAAATGTTTTCAATTCTGAACGATATATTTTGTATGATCTGATTCTACAATACATTTCTTGTTTCTTTTTTTCTTTTTTCCTTAATGAGGGCTTAATGCTGTAATGGGTACAGACCCCAAATGAGACAAAATTATCTTAAGGGTTTTGTATAACATTGTGAAGGCTGTGCTCTTGTCCCAAAGTAATGTGTGCTATAAGGGGGATCTCGATAATAATATAAAATAGACTTAAGAGTCTGGTAATAAAAGGTACAATGGACACAGCATGCCAAGTGTCAAACAAGCCCCAGACTTGAAAATTTAAGGAAAAGCAAAACTAAAAGAGATGGTACTTAGCATGTATTCCTCCAAGCCACACATACTATAAACTGAAACCGTAAGCAAATTGTTCTATTTTTCATTGTGTTGATACCCAGATATTTTAAGTGCATCGTGGAGACAAATCCTCTCTATTTTAAGGCATCCTATGACACTGAAAGCCAGTCAAATTATTAACTGCCTCTATTATTAAAGCCTTTGGGAGAATATTGTTTTTAATTTTTCTCTAGCAATATTAGCTAAGGAACAACATTCCCCAGGTTTAGTGTATTGAACAAGAAATTATAAAAAGCTGGACTAAGGTAGGACTGCCCTTGGCTCATTGATTGTATGTAAAAGGCAAATGTGATAACTGACCAAAAGTCTGGAGAACCATTGCTGGTTAGATTAAATTTCAAACTGACAAGTAGTCTGATTCAGTATAAAGCAGATTCCTAAGAAGAAATAATTGTTTTGTTTTACTTCTTTAAGTTAATTACTGAGCTATGGTAGGCTAATAGAAATTCCAGAAAGATATTTGTACTTTCCCTCCCCCTCTCCATCCCTCTCTTTCTCTCATACATGAATACACTCACATATTCAAACGACCATACTCCTTTACATGCATTCATGCATCCATGTTTCTCTCTCTCTCTCTCTCTCTCTCTCTCTCTCTCTCCCCCTCTCCCTCCCCCGAACACAGGGAGACAACAACTGAAATAATGCAGTCCTGCTGGATCAAGCCATGGCCCACTTTAGTCCAGCTTTTTATAACTTCTTGTCCAATGGAATTGGGAGTTGGAAATAAAGCTTATTAAAAAAGGGCCTGGACAATTTATCATCTGTATGTCAGAAGGATACTTTTTTTTTTAACTAAACACAATGGAAACAAACTTGATATGGCACCCCATGAAAGAGTCAATTGGGTAGCATTCAAAGCTTCCCTCTTTCCCCTACAGCAGCAGTTCTCAACCTGTGGGTCGCGACCCCTTTGGGGGTCGAACGACCTTTTCACAGGGGTCACCGCGTGCGCTAGCCCGCCATCTTGGAAATGCTCCCAGTTCAGCCGTGCCTGCGGGTCACCGGACAGCCGGTAGCCACGGAAGCGGGAGACTTCGCCCACCCGCCCGGATGCCGCCATTTGGGTTCTTTTACCCTCTGCGCATGCGCAGAATGCTTTGCGCATGCGCAGAGGGTAAAAGAACTCAAATGGCGGCGTTCCTGCGTGGGGAGAGGGTAGGGAGGGGGTCGCGGTGGTAGTGGGGCGGGGGTCGCTGGGGGTCGCGGCATTAGAAAGGTTGAGAACCACTGCCCTACAGGGAGCTTTGCTGCCACACTGCATATGGATTTAGAGTTGTGCACAATAAACAACCAGAATATTCATAACAGAAAACAGAACACAGAAACAATAATCACACAATAATACACAAGGGGAAACACTCTTGCACACGTTACTTTGTAACACAAAGGAAATACAGATGCCACCTACGGCCACTGATAAAGGATGGGGGGGGGAAATCAGAACTCTCCCATCTTAGCTCAGTGACTTCCACCACAGGCTTTGAAACACCTATATGCCAGGTCTTTTTTCAAATGTTGCTGGCATGAGTCTTTCTCCTCTCTTGACCATCATGTTCACCATAGCCCAATTTCAACATTGGCCTTGTTTCCTTACACTGCATATGAAAGTCTGTTAGTGAAATGAGTCTAAAATTGATCAGCATAGTGTAACGTTATTTTATTTTTGCACATGAACGTGGAAGCAAGAGTGGTTCCATCACCTTTCTTGAAAATACAGAAGTATATCCAGCAATACCATGTGATAAACCTGCACAGAAGTGGAAGGTAAATGGAGAGCAGGAAAGCTGACAGCTATAGCACTGTCATCACTGTTGGGGGTGGGGGGCACATGGCAGGCTGCCATTATTTATTATCTATAAATATAGATAATAAATTACTAACCCATTTATTAATATTGGGAGAATAATCCAGGTTGAAATGGGGGCCAGGCCGAGAGAGAGAGAGAGAGAGAGAGAGAGAGAGAGAGAGAGAGAGAGACAAAGGTGAAAGAAGCTCAAGGGAGTTAATATCCAGATAGGTAGTGTTGCTCCAATAGGTTCATGTGCTAAATACAACTCCCCCGCTGGTTCCTGCCAAGCTCCTTCCCCCATCTGCCTTTAATTCTTTTTTGTCTTTTTAATTTTGAAAACTGGAAGTAGACACATGGCTAAACAAGTCCCAGCCTCAAGCATCGTCTTTATTTAAAATAATGTTCCACAGGCTCCATAGACATTTGAATACATAATGTTGGGTAGCTCTACAGCCTTGTACTTCTTTTGACAGTGTGCCCAGCTCCCTAGATAAAAAACAAAGATAAGCTGGAGCAGTAAGGAGCATTCACTGGGTTGGAGCATCCCATAACTAGCTTGCTTTTTACACATAGAGTTTTTAATGAATGGCCAGGCTCTCACAGCAGTCCCTTTATTAACAGACACATCTTTGGGGCAGTAATTTTATGACAAAACTTGCTTTCAGACAGGGGTGGGTTCCTCCCGGTTCGGACCAGTTCTCCCAAACCGGTAGCAACCCTCTGGTGACATCACGATGATTTCACCGAACCGGATCGGTCGGTACCGGTCCATGGGGGCCGCCATCTTTTTTTTTTTTTGGAATTTTTTTGGAATTTTTTTTTGGAATTTTTTGAATTTTTTATTTCCTTCTGAGCATGCGCAGAAGCCGACTTCCAGCACTGTGCATGCGGTCGCCATCTTTTTTTCGGCTTTGTTTCCCCCCCCCAGATTTTTTGTTACTGTGCGGCGCAGGAGGGAGCGAACCGGCAGCGAGGTAAGTTGGAACCCACCCCTGCTTTCAGAATAATATCATCATCTTCCTGATAAGCCATACCTCTGATTTATTACTTGACGATGATTGGCACTATCCAGTCAATGGTAGTATGTTCAAATAATGGCAACACTCCAATAATTGACCACACTTCCATATCTCTCATCTACAAATATCCAGCAATCAGCAATGTAGTAATTCTGCTTAAGTCATCACAATCAAATTGTTCTGCTTCTTACTGAAGTTATCAGTAGAGTGTGGCAGGAAACAATTATAGTGACCTGAGGCTTGTCTAAGCCTAGTATCTCACAGCTTTCTGCAAACACTCATAAAGAAAGAGACACAGAAGTTGTAATATACTTGACAGATACAACAAAAAGAGCTATTGCAAATAATAAGCTTTTATCAAGCTCTCCATACTTCACAAAATGGCTGGCATGGAGTTATGTCTAATTACAAAACACAACTCATAAAGTGCTATGCTCATAACCCAAACAGAAAAATCCTGACTTAGAATACAGCAGCAGCAGCTCTGAAAAGACAATGAAGTTGTAAGTGATCATCACCTTGGTACTAAACAGAGGCAGAGTAAACCTGATTTGAAACACAACTGGTTGAAACACAATGACAGAATGTATGTAGCCCATTGAATTGAAAACAATTGTGTCACTGAAAATCAGCACTGCTCAGGAGAGTTCAGGTAATTTAATTTGCATTGTCTGAAGTCAGAGAGGAATCAGAAGTTCTCTAGACATGGAAAAATAGAACTCTGTAACACCGGATAGATTCTGCAGTAGTAATTAAAGCATTCACCTGTAACTGAATCTAAATAAATCTAAATAAATAAATATTGGAAATGTGCACAATCTTTCCAAGGCAATTGTTTACGGTTAGCAGGGATAAAATAGAACATGGGATAACTTTATAGCTTTTGATGCAACTCATGTGCACCTGTTACTCAAGAAATATAGAGATTATTATACAATATAAAAGTGGTTTTAGATTGTGGTAATCTGAAATGGTTTTCAAAAATGAGGTAGAAAAGTGACACTCGTAATATCTGATTTAGAAAAGTAAGCTGAAAGGGAAAAGCAAAAGTGATTATATCAACACAATTCCTAAAGTATTATTAGTACAGTACTACTAAAAGAATTCCTTTTGTCTTATCCTTTCTTAATTTCTTTCTGGTTCAGTTCAATATTTTATTCATATTGATTTCTTATAGTTGTATTATTGTCCATAACAAATAATCAAGAATATCAGCATATCCAGATATGAACATAACATGTATGTTATAATAACTTCATATAAAAATCAAACATATTTTAATTCTATATTTTAAATACTGAGTTGTATTAAGGACCCACACATAACTAATATCATTTTTGCACTAGGAAAAATCCCACTGTAACTGAGAAGTATGTTGCACTTTAGAATAGAGTAGAGTAGAGTAGAGTAGAGTAGAGTAGAGTAGAGTAGAGTAGAGTAGAGTAGAGTAGAGTAGAGTAGAGTAGAGTAGAGTAGAATAGAATAGAATAGAATAGAATAGAATAGAATAGAATAGAATAGAATAGAATAGAATTCTTTATTGGCCAAGTGTGATTGGACACACAAGGAATTTGTCTTGGTGCATATGCTCTCAGTGTACATAAAAGAAAAGATACATTCGTCAAGAATCATAAGGTACAACACTTAATGATATTCCGGGTACAAATAAGCAATCAAGTCATAGTAGGAACCAGTCAATATAAATCGTAAGGATACAAGCAACAAAGTTACAATCATTTGTGGGAGGACATGGGA
>QLTV01001700.1:669472-686669 GCA_003457575.1 Thermophis baileyi
CTATTCACTAAGGCTGCATTACTATTACTATTAGTCTTCTCATCGTTCCTATCACCCATCTCCTCCCACTTATGACTGTATGACTATAACTTGTTGCTGTATCCTTACGATTTATATTAATATTGATTGTTTCCTGATTGCTTATTTGTACCCTATGACAATCATTAAGTGTTGTACCTCATGATTCTTGACGAATGTATCTTGTCTTTTTATGTACACTGAGAGCATATGCACCAAAGACAAATTCCTTGTGTGTCCAATCAAACTTGACCAATAAAGAATTATATTCTATTCTATTCTTTTAGAGAGTTGTTGAGGCTACTTGGAGGTTTATTTGTGTCCTCAGGGTCACCCAAGTAGTGTAAATAGGTGTGGAGCCTTCTTGGCTGCAGCATGTTTTCTGCCCTGTGTCCCTTCACTGTTGAAGACAGGAGCAGGCTGTTGGGGATGACTCTGTGTTATCGGCATCTTTGCACTACTCAGGTGACCCTGAGGACACAGATAAACCTCCAAGTGGCCTCAACATCTCTCTAAAAGAATGCAAATGACCAGCTGTCTGCAAGGAATATAAATCCTTCCCTTCCCCATCATCCAGTCAGACCTGAAGAAGCTTCTTGGATGAGAAGCAAAACGTCTTCAAAGAAAAAACAAGAAACTCCAGTTGCCTCCTGAAAAAGCACCTTTGGGACAACCATGACCAGGATGTCTGAGAATCTCCATAGATTTTTACTGTCAGGTAGGGGAGGGTGCAAATGTCATATTGGAATAACCTGCAACCTTCCCTACTGGCTTACCATTGACTTTACTATTGGAAAGCCAATAAGGAAGGTTACAAATCACATGACTGCAGGACACTGCAACTGTTATAAGTGTGAGTCAGCTGCTAAGTATGCAGATCATGACCATGGGACTGTGGAGATGCTAGAACACCTGGAATTTCAATGACTTGTCATAAGTACCACTTGTTCAGCCCCATCGTAACTTTGAACGGTTGTTGAACAAGCCATTGTTAAATGAAGACTATCTGTATCATAAACATAAGCACTGGTGTGTTATATCTCTAACTTGGCATCAATGTGCAAAACGGGTTTCTTAAAAATGCTGACAGGCAATACATAGAACCAACAATGTTGAATGGTTGCAAAAATCCAGACCAAGGTAATTGTCACTTTTCAAACATACAATATGATTTGCAAAAAAGGCCTCTTTTGTTACAACTTTGCTGAAAATAGCTGATTGTATTTTAGGGATGAGCAAACCAAGTATTGAGGTTTAAATTGGCAGATGCATTATGATTCTAGGGAAGTACAAGCTGTCTCACACTATTCTTAAACTGTAATTTGAAAACGATCATGGTTTCAATAAATAGAATAAAAACTCCTGAGCCAAGAAGTCTGTCAGCTGGAAACCCCAAGAAGAAAATGATTATTCTTCAATATGAGATATATGTTTTGCTCTTTGTTATTTATTATGAGATACATGTTTTGCCAACAAAATGTGATGCATTTATCAACATTCAGAATTACTTTTCTGCTGGCGGTTTTGGAAAAAAGGGGAAAATGTGAAGTCATCAGCTGGAGAAATTACAAAAGTAAACAGAAGAGCAATCAAAATACAGACATGACATTCAATTGTCCTACACAGAGAACTCAACACAAATACACAGTAAACAAATGACTAATGCTGCAAATTTATGACCTCTTTTCTTCCCTTGTTTCCGTAAACCAAGAGTCAGTGTAATTGTGAAAAAAGTTCATCAGTTTTAAATCTGGTAATTACAACATACCCAAATTCACATATTGAAAACAAAGTAAAAAAAAACCCCAATCAATTGTCAAATAAGGGCCTTTAAACAGATCATGGACACATTTCTCAATGAAAGTTAAGATTTGTCTGACATTCTGTATTTCTCCTGTCTTATTTTGCTCTGGAGTTAAAACCGTTCTGTAATTACTGTAAGAATGCAACTAGGGTCAATTGTGAGCTGATTCTGGAAAGTGATGGATTGCCTTTGTAATATTTGTCACTGAGGAAGTCCCTTTTTCAATTTAAAAGAATAACCAGATAATGTTATAAATATAAGCGCTATCATATTGCTAGAATCTTTTGCTTCTTCTTCTTCTTTTTAATATAAAGGAGAGATTAAGAGTAAGAATTGTCTGCTTTATCCATCAAGCACTGGAAACCAGCACTGGAGAAAAAACTAAAAAAAAAAAAATGGAAAGTTTGAAGCAGAGAGAGAAAATGTTCTTGGACTGTGTTATCTGCAGCCAGCTCTGGGCTAGCCTAGAGTGAACAATTATTGCCTCAAGATGTTGTCCATGATCTCTAGACTTGCAAACATTTATATTTTAACAACATGTTGAATTTATTTCCAATCTGCAGATATTGAGGACAAAGTGCAGGAAATGTGGGTTGGATTTAAAATATACTGGGAATGATTTGCAGATGCAATTGATAGCTGTGTGGTCACTTTGGTCCCCAAAAGTGGGAAGTCTATTACTGGACAGTTTTAAAAGCTCGGCATTTCAGATACTGTATAAAATTATATATCTAAATATCCCTTATTATCAAGGAAAAGACAAATAACCTTCTAAAACAGAGGTTTCCAACCTTGGCAACTTTAAGCTTGGAGGACTTCAACTCCCAGAAGCTTTGCTGGCTGGGGAATTCTGGGAGTTGAAGTCCACCAGGCTTAAAGTTGCCAAGGTTGGAGACACCTGTTCTAAAATATATTTCAGCACACATAACATAAATAGGAAAAATTGATTTTAGAGCATGCATTCCCTTAATTTGTGTTGTGTGATATGACAAGCTCCAGTACAAGACATGAACCTGACTCCTCATTCTAAAAGACACTGATGACAGAATGGATGGATTCTGAATTTTATTAATCATCCTTGTTACTAAATGATATAATTTTTATGGACTGAATATGTGAAAGCAATAATGTTAGTAAGTATTTGAGTTTTTGTGAATTTGTAACTTATTTGTTAAACCTGTTTCAATTAATTATGATCAAATAAACGGAAATTATATTGTGTGCTGGGTGTCCTGTCAGCCATATATTGGATTGCATGCTCAATTCCCAAAGTTGATTTACGTTGTGATAATCTTTTAACTCTCTCATCCATGATGCTCATTTAGTTCCCCAAATATTTTTCTAAACAATGGGTCACTAATAAATTCAGATATGCATGCCTGTTTTCAGTAGAAACCCTTTTAATTCTTCATGATTATCCTGACTTATTTTTATCTTGAAACCATTTTCTATTTAGAGTTATTTTATGTGAGGTACTGATGATTAACCAAGCTACTTCCTTGTTGTTGTTGTTAGTTGCGAAGTCGTGTCCGACCCATCGCGACCCCATGGACAACGTTCCTCCAGGCCTTCCTGTTCTCTACCATCCTCTGGAGTCCATTTAAGCTCACGCCTACTGCTTCAGTGACTCCATCCAGCCACCTCATTCTCTGTTGTCCCCTTCTTCTTTTGCCCTCAATCTTTCCCAGCATTAGGCTCTTCTCCAGTGAGTCCTTCCTTCTCATTTGGTGGCCAAAGTATTTGAGTTTCATCTTCAGGATCTGGCCTTCTAAAGATCAGTCAGGACTGATCGGTTTGATTGCTTTGCAGTCCAAGGGACTCACAGGAGTCTTCTCCAGCACCATAGTTCAAAGGCCTCAATTCTTTGGCGCTCAGCCTTATGGTCCAACTTTCACAGCCATACATTGCAACTGGGAAATCCACTACTTCCTAGATCTCTCTAAATTCTTTAAAATATTATATTAAACCAATTAAAATAGTGCTTCCCAAACCTGGGTAAATTACCCCAAAATTGGGCAAAAGTGGTTTTTGAGTAATGACACAAACCATTAATGGTTTTGCAGGGCAAATGACTGAGGTTAGGTCAAGCAGTCTGGGCAAAATTTTGTGGGAAGGATAATTTGGAAGTTTTTTTGGTAAGAATCCACGATGAATATTCTATGTCGGATAGATTGCAAGGATTCCATGCAGTATTAGTATCTGTCCAAAGTACACATATGTAGACCTATTTTGCATTAGACTGCTGCCTAAAATAAGGAAAAACTCTTATTTATATCTAATCTGTGATGGAGATACATTTGATGACCAAAGAAAGATTTCTAAATTGCTATATTAAGATTTTCGAACATATTTCCATGGGGACCAGAAGTATCCATAATATTGCCTACAGATAGAATAAGGGAGTATCTCTCTCCCATAATGGCCCTCGTACCATAATCACTCAATAGTAATGGCCACTTATTATGGGTTTCTGTATCTGGAGAGGATCCTTTAAAAATGCTGTACTGGCAATAATTGTGAAAATTACAGTATAAAGATGTAGATAGTATATTAGTCCCTAGAAACAATATATTTTTTATTTATCTCAAGTAATTTGATTTGGAGATAATCCCTATTTTTCACTGATTTCTTATGTCCATTCACAATGAACCAATGTAGTTTTATGCCCAGAATCCTTTTTAATTTGCCTTCTATTCATGTCTTTTTTCAGTTCTTTTTCATTTTAATTCCAGCAATCCTTTGCCTGCCATATATCAATTATTTTACATAAGCTTAGTTGTTAATTATGGGCTCAACCTTTTTAAATCATAATTGTACTTGCCTGGTATTTTGTTGACTTTACAGTTATAAGGCACTGTTTTATTCATACAGAAGAAGAAAAGTACCGTCAGACGTTTTGGGGAAGGCAAAACAGAGAACAATGGGTTGTTTGAGCCTGGAACAGGAGACCTTTGAATATCTGGGTGCGGTGGAATTAGACAAATGAACATCACAGGGGGGAAAAACACAATCCAGCATCCAAAAAATGAGTGGGAACAAAGCTACAGAAAGCTTTGAAAATAAGAATAAGGACTTTGTGCAGAATCTATCAGGAATTTTACCAGGGTTATTAATTACTATTAGTTGTAATGACTATATTCAACTTTCAAGATTGGAGACTCCTGAATACAAATTGCTGGGGAATATGAGGGCCCCAATGCCTTCAAAACCTGCATGAGGACATTCAAAAAGTATTTGGCTACTATGAGAACTGAACTAGGTTGATTTTTTGTATGATTCACTCAGACTCTTCTTATTTAATTCAACAGTATCTGATTGTTTCTGCATTTCATAGTGCGAATAAACTTATTTGTTTGGAATCATTCCTCGTTTTAAAAGCTTTTATGTGTAATTCAGTTAATCTCAGAATTCACAGAGCTAGATCTCAACAGTAAATCAATAATGCAAATCACTCCTGTTTATTTTTATATTTTTAACACTCCAATAATAATCTGGTACTACCACTTGTTACTATAAACAGTAAAAAAAAAAAAACAGTTCCCAAGGGATCATTAAAATGTAAAAAGGAACCAAACATCAACTATCAGATAAAGAAAAATAGCAAAGAAATTCTGACCTCCAAAGAGAAATCACACATATGGGAGTAGGGGTTGTGGAGAGAGGTGACATGATAAGAGATAACATGTAGAGTCAACATCGTAACTTGGCCATAGCTCATGTTAAAGCAAAAAGGGAAATTTGTATGAGAAAAACCTCTGGAAGAAGTTCAGAATAATGTCAAAACTTAATTCACTGCTGCACACTAGAGCTATCAGGATTTTTCTGCTCCAAATCAATTTATAAGCTTGAGTTGCTAATGCATATTGCATCTACTCCATAGTGTTTCACAGTACTGGTTTCTGATCAACTTGTAAAAGGGAGGATGTTTCAGAGTGGGAAAGGATTGTTTTAGCTAGACTTTTTTTTATTGCGATTCCTTTTTCCACTCAGAAGATTCTATTCTAATTCTTCAATAAGAGAAAGGTAAACTGGGAAATCCATTAATTAGCAATAGCAATAGCACTGAGACTTATATACCGCTTCATAGTGCTTTACAGCCCTCTCTAAGCGGTTTACAGAGTCAGCATATTGACCCCAACAATCTGGGTCCTCATTTTACCGACCTCGAAAGGATGGAAGGCTAAGTCAACCTTGAGCCTGGTGAGATTCGATCTGCCAAACTGCTGGCAGCCGGTGATCACCAGAAGTAGCCTGCAGTACTGCACTCTAACCACTGCGCCACCACGGCTCAGTCAATTCTTACCAACAAGCCTTTTACTAATGTGCTCATAATCTAAATTAAAAGGGTGTGATAGTGGATCTTCATTCTTCACAAGAATATAAGACTTCCTTTTGGCCAAACCATGTACTCAGTGGCTTAGGTTTCTACAAGATTCCCTTCTCCTACAGTCACCATCCTCAGAATAATTATACCTAGTCTGAATGTAGGACTGTGTCAGGTACAAACAACCAGACCCACATGTAAGGTTCAAGCTGAATTCTTTATTATTCTCTGCCTATTTACACAAGAAACTTCCCAAATGGGCAGTTTTCATATGGAAACTACTAGATAACCCTCTAAGGCAGGGGTGTCAAACTCGATTTCATTGAGGGCCGCATCAGGATTGTGTTTGACCTCAGGGGGCCGGAGTGGGCATGGCCAGGGTGGATGTGACCAGCTCAACGTCACTCGTGTCGGGGGCGCCTATGGTGGCCCGAGTGCTCTGCCAGTGAAAACGGGCTCCCGAGCTCCATTTTCAGCTGCAATGGCCTCCTGTAACCCTCTGCTTGCGAAAATGGAGCTCGGCAGGGCCACACACTCCTGAGCTCCGTTTTCATTGGCAGAGGCACCACGAGCCAGCCCTTTGCTGTTTCCAGGGCGGCCAAGCGGGCCAGATCTAAGCACCCCATGGGCCCGATCCGGCCCCGAGTTTGACACCCTTGCTCTAAGGAATTCAAGGAGGATCAGACTTAACTCTCTACAAACTGCAATAAGTCTTACATCAGAATCCTATCATATCATTGATCACAGAATTGCATATATATCTAATGGAAATAAAATGCATCATACACTGCATTATAATAAAAAAAACCTATGCTTAATTAAACTGTGAGGAAAAAATAATACATGTTTTACCCTGGCCTGGTCTGCAGGACACAGTGGTAATAAAAACATCTTTCTTCTAAGATACCTCTCAGTCTCTTTATGGCATCACTAATAAAAAGATGGAATCTCCGAGGCAAATTTTATAATACTCAATAAGAAAAGAATTCCCACTTGTGGAAATAATTTCAAGCAATGCACTTAACCTACCAAAGTTACTTACATCTA
Organism: Thermophis baileyi; assembly: GCA_003457575.1. NCBI lineage: Eukaryota > Metazoa > Chordata > Lepidosauria > Squamata > Dipsadidae > Thermophis > Thermophis baileyi. The sequence continues at coordinate 676,666 of QLTV01001700.1, forward strand.
CAAAAACAATTTCAACTTACTATAGTAAAATCAGACTCAGAAGAAGGAAAAAAAGGAACAGGAACACGATGATTACAGGAGTATATTAATAGCTGAATAGATGTCCTTCCCCCAACTAGCTGTCCTCCAGATGCACCTGGGAATTATCCTGCTAATTCCCAAACAGAATAGCATCCTGGTTTTGCTAATCCAAAATTATCCCTAAAATGGACAGCAGCCAAATTTCTTACAGCTCAATTCTCAGATCAGTAAAAAAAAAGACTCTAAATATTTGTACTGAAGCCAATTTTAAAATTAATGGAACAAGCTCAATATAAATCGTAGTAACCAGGTATTGAATAAAGCCACCCATAATGGGTTAGGAAAACATAAGACATAACAGAGTCCTGTTTTTTTCCACAGAGAAACATTAATATTTCTATCAAATTATTGGTTTAAAAATCATGAAAATCATTGCCAACATGTTCAAAGACAAGACATCCCATATGCCAAGAGATATTAGACCAGGTGCCATTTACGCTGGCCAAGTTAAACTTAATTCTCATTTTATTAAATGAACTATGTTTAGATAGGAAATTAATTAACACTGTAGTAAGGTTTACATCTGACATAGTATATGGAGTTGCACAGCTAATAAGGAAAATAATTCATTGAAAGGAAAGGATATTATTTTGACTTTCATAAATTTGAGACAAACAAACAAACAAACAAACAAACAAATTGAATGTCAGGATTAGAGGATTTTACTCAAAAAGTAAAAAAGCTACTTGTCATTGTTAGTAAGGGGGGGGGAGCAAGAGTCATAAAAACCTTCATGAAAGTCTGGCCTAAAATTTGGCACCATTTCAATTTATGTGAGACTAAATAGAATATCATGAAAATTAAAGAATGCAGAATGCAGAATTAATTTTAAAAAGTCTGACTGGAGTATTTTTAAAGGTGCCTTTAGTGCCTTTAATCCAAGAAAATTCTTGGTTTGAAAATTCATGCTTTCATCTGACCTTTCTTTCTAAAAGGAGGAATATAGATTACTGACAGACCAAGCCAAACTGAATTATATTTATTATAGACAGAGCAAGATATTAAGAAGTCATTTTGGGCATTAAAGGGTTTTATAAGTTTTTGACATTTAAATCATGCAATGCAATGTAATGGTGTAATAGTTAACACAGAGGTGACATCACTAGTGTTACCTCTGTCCATGAGTTAGACCCATTCCAATATAATAGAATAACAAGAGTTGGAAGGGCCCTTGGAGATCTTCTAGTCCAACCCCCTGCTCAGGCAGGAAACCCTTTACCATTTCAGACAAATAGTTATCCAATTTCTTCTTAAAAACTTCCAGTGTTGGAGCATTCACAACTTCTGGAAGCAGGTTGTTCCACTGATTAATTGTTTTAACTTTCAGGAAATTTGTCCTAGTTCTAGGTTGGTTCTCTCCTCTCCTTGATTAGTTTCCATTCATTGCTTCTTGTCCTGCCTTCAGGTGCTTTGGAGAATAGCTTGACTCCCTCTTCTTTGTGGTAACCCCTTAGATATTGGAGCACAGCTCTCATGTCCTTCTTTTCATTAAACTAGACATACCTAATTACTGCAACCGTTCTTCATATGTTTATCCTCGTGTCCCCTAATCATCTTTGTTGCTTTTCCCAGCACTCTTTCTAGAGTCTCAACATCTTTTTTTACATCGTGATGACCAAAACTGGATGCAGTATTCTAATTGTGGTCATACCAAAGCATTATAAAGTTATTATATGTTATCTGTTGCAAACGTTTTGCACTAAATCAAGTTCTGGAGATAAATTTGCAAATGTTTCATTGTCAAAAGTAGCACAACACATGCTCCTGTTTGTACAAAAGATGGAAGTTTTTCCTAGACCTGAGAGACCTTTTTCTTGTGTGAAAACATCACCATCACCATCATCCTATTGTTTTCCCCGCAAGTGCAGGGTCCATTTTTTTCTTACATGCAATATACAGTTATAATTACTTTACATTTACCCCATGCAATCTGTTCAATTTAAGACATCTTAAAACAAGGAAACATTTTTTCACATGCTTAATATTTCAATCACAAGTGTTTCTAAAGATGTAGAAAATGTTCAGATGTACTCTTCTCCAACTTGATGCCCTTGGGATATACTGTCTGACTATTCTAATTCAACATATTTGACAGGAACTGAATTAGGAAAAGTGGTTTTACAAATCAGTCTTATTTAGTTTTAGCAATGGGGACTATAATGCTATTGTCAGTATACAGGTAGTTCTTGACTTATTTGACCACTTGCCTATTGAGGTTATGAAGGATCCCCAAAAGGTACTTATCACCCAATGTTGAAGTTATCACAGCTGCACCCCCACTCATGGTTACATGATTGCTTTTTGAGTGCTTAACAACTTCCCTCCATTGCTTCTTGTCTTGCCTTCAGGCTCACCTTTATGGCCGCTTGCAACATCTCAAGATCACATAACCGTGAATTTTGACATTTTTGCTGGTTTCCAACATTTCTAGTTTCTGGCACACAACGTCCACTGGATATAATAGACTTGCTTAACAACTGTTGCAAAACAGTTTAAAGTCAGGTCTGGTCATGTAGTGACCCACTTGACTGCAATAACTTATGACCATAATTCCAGGCTCAATTATAGCCATACGTTGAGGTCTACCTATAAAGGAGAAGCTCTGTTGTGTAGGGAATACTTTCCTTCTTTTAGATTAAATTCTAGTTTGATCTCTCTGACCTTTGAGAGTATTTGGTTATCTTAACTTGGATATCGAGCCGCGGTGGCGCAGTGGTTAGAGTGCAGTACTGCAGGCTACTTCTGCTGATCACTGGCTGCCAGCAGTTTGGCAGATCGAATCTCACCAGGCTCAAGGTTGACTCAGCCTTCCATCCTTCTGAGGTCGGTAAAATGAGGATCCAGATTGTTGGGGGCAATATGCTGATTCTGTAAACCGCTTAGAGAGGGCTGTAAAGCACTGTGAAGCGGTATATAAGTCTAAGTGCTATTGCTATTGCTCTCATTTCTAAATGCACACCTAAATGCACACCTAAGAAAAATGACAGCTTTTAAGGCATATAATTAAAGATACTGCATCAGCGAAAGATTAGTAACACAGATAATACTGTATTGTTTTTTCCTCAGGCTTTCAATGCACTATAAATCTATACACAGAAACATATAGTCAATGACTAGGGATCCCTTGCTTATCTGTGGAAATATATCAATATTAGGACATTGTGAATGATCTTTCTCCAGCAATGGGTACCACTGCAGTTGAAAAAAAACCCCACAAGATGAATAGGACAGCATGTTGGTTTAGGTAGGAACCAGAAAACTCAAAGTTCTTGTTTAGCTCAATCTATGTCTCAGGATTTCTACTGTGGGGATAACACTGGATAAAGGGGCACTATATACTACACCTTCACCTCACTTGGAATATTGCATCCAGTTTTGGTCACCATGATATAAAAAAGATGAGACTCTAGGAAGAGTGCAGAGAAGAGTAACAAAGATGACTAGGGGACTGAAGGCTAAAAATATGAAGAATGGTTGCAGGAATTGGGTATGTCTAGTTTAATGAAAAGAAGAACTGGGGTGACATGATAGCAGTGTTCCAATATCTAAAGGGCTGCCACAAAGAAGAGGGAGGGGTCAACCTATTCTCCAAAGCACCTGAAGGCAGGACAAGAAGCAACAGAGGGAAGTTAATCAAGGAGAAAACCAACCTAGAACTAAGGAAAAAATTCCTGACAGTCAGAACAATTAATCAGTGGAACGATTTGCCTCCAAAGGTTGTGGGTGCTTCATCACTGGAGGTTTTTAAGAAGAAATTGGACCACCATTTGTCTGAAATGGTAAAGGGTTTCCTGCCTGAGCAGGGGGTTGAACTAGACGACCTCCAAGGGCCCTTCCAACTCTGTCATTCTGTTAAATAATTATATACCGAGTAAATAAATGAATACATTCAAAACCAGCAGATGGCAGCAGAAAAGTTCTTGTTACTCCTTTTGGTTTCTACAGCTCCAAGCCAACAGGAATGGCTAAATAAAATTGACAAACTAATCCACTGTATCTAAAAAGCATCTGTTCTAAAGATGTTTTCAGCCAGGAAGTATAATCATATCTTCTTGTTTTAATTAAAATGACATGACTCTCCAGATCAAACTTAGAAGTCTTCTACTGTAGGTCAAGCATTAATTATAACAGTTAAACTTGGCTGGAACCTGTGGCAACCAATCAGCCTTTTACTTTTTTTTTCCATAGAGAGGAAGAATGGTTTTTAATCTTAACTCCTTTCCCTTACCAAGTACATTTCCCCAGTTCTCCCAATGCCTCTGCACCCCCCAACAGCTTAGCAGCCAGACTTTTATTTACCGTAGGTGGCTAGTGAGAAGGCACAGGTATTCAGATGTTCATTGATTCTTTAAGATGTCTAGAAATTCCACCAAATGTGTGAATATTGTGTCCAGAGGGATAAATTTGGGTTTTTCCAAGTGCCAGTCAACCACTTCATGTCTTACAAAGTAAGTACTTTTCCTACACGTCATCAGCAACAAAGCAAGATCGCTAAGTACAAATATGTATACATTTCACCGAGAGGAAATATAAATATTCTGGTTTAATTTCTAAATGATGCAGAACACTTACTTTATAAAGTGATTCCTGACAAGGCTAAATATGTCAATCTATATAAACACCTGGACTGTGTAAATGGTTAAAAAAAAAAAGATTCTTTATTTTTCATATCTTCATTTTTGCTACAAAACAATCTAATCTTTAAAAAATAAAAATACCAATACAAATTAGAAATACAAACTAAGGAAGGAAAACAAAAAACTCCTACATTTTATATTTATCAATAGTATAAATATAAATCATACCAATTAATATGTTACCATATTATGAACAAGGTAGTATTCCATAAGAGATCACAGAATATTGCTATAGTAACACATATTGCTGCATCCTTTGATTAGTAGAAAATATTTCTTTTTCCAAACTAAATTGATTATATATTTCCAAAAAACCATTCCTTGACATTTGGAATAATATTGCTTTTCTAGTTTCTTAATATAACTTTTTTTTTTGCCACTTTCCAAAAATAAAAATTCTTTACGTCATTCTGAAGCCATCAGAAAGAAAGACATTTCCTCAAGAATAAAAAAAAGGTCTATAAAAATTTCAAAAAGCACTTTTGCTATGACTCACTTGTTAGAGGTTTAACACTTGTCATATTCAGATATACAGTAGTGCTAATCTTTCAAGAGGTGGTCAGTTCCAAAATGTCTCTTTTGGAACTGACCACCAGGAGGCCAGCAGATGATATTAAATTCCTGCCACTTTTCCTAACTCTTCAGGATACTCACTTTACCTCCCAGTTTCTTAACTGCATTTATTTACTTGTATATTTTCTAAGAACACCTACAGGAAGATAGGCAACATAAGGGTATTCCTGGAAATAAGGATGTGGATGATGCTCTTTGTGAGCTTCCTTTCATTTTGGTGAACCTCCCTGCCTGCCACACATTTAATTTTTAGGAGATACATGATACATAATACCAAAAGAGTTTCACTTTCTTCTAAGCTTTACTTGATCTGAAGAAGGGGAGGCGGCGTGAAAGAACCTAACCCCTTCCACTATATAAGCATCAGAGATATATGTTTCAAGTTCACAGTGTTAAATCTTAAAGAAAAATAGCAAAGTCAGTCACAAAGCAAAGGAGGGCTAATTATTTTTGCCAGTAAAAGACACTGGCCAAGGCAGCATACACCTTACACCTTGACGGAGTAACACCTTTTACACAGGCACTAGTGGTTTATAGCTAATTATTCCATTATGCATTACAGAGTTCTGCTTGAGAAATGCCACTCACACAGTTTCCCCCCCACTTTTCTCTTTCCAGTGGTTGCCTCAGATAAACAGACTTTAGTTATGGTTCACAAACCCTATTTTCTATATGGGTTTTGTGATCAGTTTCAATTCCAAAGGCGGCTTTGACACTCTACTGGAGGAAATGATAATCTTCACAGTTTCTAATTAAGCATATGGAACTGAGAGTGATAACCTTCCTATCTGGCTCTCGTCTCACTTTGGAAAGCTCTTGAGGTTTCCAATTCAATTTCCGGGTTCTCTGATCCTGTAAAAGTAATGAGGACTAAAAAATGCAAGTATTGCAATATGGGAAGCTTCCTCGGTCTTGTAGAGGTTTTGATCATCAAAACAGGGCGGCAGTTGCCTGGAGGGCAAAGAATGAGGATATGGCTAAGTCACCTTCTACCAATAATGACAGAAAAACTGCACTGCTCAGCGATTTGGGTATGCACAGAAATGATTGATCATGTATTTAATGGGGAAGCTATTTGATGGGGAAGAAGGATAACAAAGAATTCACTCCCGCCACATGTTTTCCAGAGCAGTATTTCTTAAAGTGTGGTCTAAAAGCTCTTTTGTTTGTATGAGTTATAATTATTGATGTTTACCATAAGGGGTCATGCATAATTTTTAAAAGTGGGAAAGGATCCTGAGAGGGGGAAAAAAAACTTAAGGAACATTACTCTAGAGAAACCATCTCTAGGCTATAAAAATATAGGAAATCACTAAATGACAACAAAGAGGAAAGAAAGAAAAAAGAAAAGAAGCTTACTGCAGCCAATTTTTCACAAATCAGATCAAGCAGATTTGTGAAAATTTGTCAGAATTGCAGATTGGCATGTGATTATAACTTATATGCATAATGCACACAATATGTGTACACATAGCAATTTGGGGTAACCATGGTGAAATGGAATACAGGAAATTTTTTTAGACATGGTTTACTGATTGCCAGCAAAGTTCAGATACCGTAACTGAGTAGTGTAAACCTCTGGTGGTAGGAATATTTTTGGAAATCTTGTCTGGCAAGGTTCTGCAGCTAACCAGGAAGGCAAATATCTTGGAATATATTGGTGGGGGGATGAATGATTATTTCAAATCTGCTTCCAAGAGTTGTAGAAAAGTATAGAGAATGCAGTTAAGTTCATTTCGCTGCCAAACAGGGGATAAACAGTTTATAACAGAGTCCCTTGGGAGTTGGGCGGCATACAAATTTAATAAATAAATAAATAAATAAATAAATAAATATTTCTTTACCCTGACATTTTTTGGTTATCCCTTGGATACTAGAGTAAAGAAATTCTATGACTTATTTGAAAAGTGCTGTCAACTATCTTAAAGTTAAGGATGGAAAAATTATGGTTGCAACAGAATGGTAGCTCATCATTAACTAGGGCAGGGGTATGGAAGAGAAATAAATTAACCAAGTATTTTATATTTTGTTTGAAAATCTATTTTGTTTCCAAGAAAATGAGATAACAGTAGCTGAGGATTTTAATTTAATTTTGGATCCATTGATTGATCGTAATAAAATATCCAAAACAAACAAAACATTCCAAATAAGCAGGAATTTAATCTGGTAGATATATGGAGACAATTGTATTTAAATAAGCAGAAATACTGTATAACGTTAACAATCCGATATTCTTAAGTGAAAATTACTCTTTAATGCCTCAGTCTATAGATAATTTAGTTGAAAAGTGTAATACCAGCTCAATTAAAGTTTTTAGTCATGCTACAGTTATATTATTATTTATTACTGGTAAGAAAATTCAAATTAGAGTGATATGGTATTTCATTCAATATGTCATTGCTAGAGCAGTCTCAGTTTTTGATCAATAACAAAAGCATTGAAAAATATTGATACATTTAGTAAATGATTGGAAAACTGAGGACTGTTTGGAATATGTTCAAAAAACTCATGAATTAGACAATAGCTTACATCTTTTGCAGTGGGGAAAAATTAAAGAATTCCATTCTAGAAACTCAGACAAAGATATAAAGGAAGCTTTGAATGTTTACACTAGAACTCGTTCTTTGGAATTGAATCATATGCCTTTAGATCTATGAAACTGGAGCTGGATTATACTCTGAAAATGGAATAATGAAAGAATATTAAGCAACTATACTGGGAACTGGGGCGGGGGGGGGGAGAACTTGATAAATTGCTGGCTTTTGTTTGAAACAATGTAATATAATACCTATACCAAGAGTATCCACTGGGAAATTTATAGGGACCATAATAAAATTAATTTGAAATTTACAGGGTTTTATCACATCTATATGTGGCAAATGTAGAGATACTGATTCAGCAGAAATTAAAAAATGAAAATAAATTATCCAGTTATTTCATATGCCCATTGAAGGGACTTAGCTTTAACTTTGCAAGAAATATTTGGTACAATCTGTGCAATAAAAAGTAAGAAGACTCCAGGGACATATGAGATCTTGATTGTTAACAAAGAGATATTTTTTAAAAAATTGATCCTACATAATTAGAGATAAAAAATGTGTCTTTTAAAAATGGGGGCCAATCCCCATCAAATGAGCTATATGCAATATAAAATTGGATCCCTTCATTTGAGCCTATATCCCCACATAACTACGAGAGTTATGTTCCATTATCTTTATTAAGCACGAATGTTAAGATTTTGTCTGTTACTTTGGCATGAAGAGTTCAGAATGTATTACCATTGGTAATTCTTTCAGCACAAAAAATTGTGCTGGATCTATTAAAGTGCATCCAATAATATTAGATGTCTGAAAGATACTTCAGCATTCTATTCTGATAAGAATAAAACAGCATGGTGACTTTATTAGAAGGTGGATAAAGCCTTTGAAATGGTACAGATTCAGATGTTTCAACACTGTATAATATGGATCTCCTCAAATTTTGTATCTTTAATATAAAAACAAATCTAGCCCTTCTGCTTAGATAATTACAAATGGGATTATTTTTCCCTTATCTCCTTCAATTTTTAATTTTGTTTTGGAATGTTTGGCAAGTACAATAAAGCAATCTAGTGAAATTGATGGTATTTGGAAGGCAGGACGTTCTATATATATATATAGTGTTATGATAAATATTCCATGCATACAATAAAATAGAATGCAATCAATATTTTACTAACTAATAATGTAGTAATAGCAGCATGTAGACATTTGAGTTTCATTTCATGCCCGGTTTCTATTAAATATTTAAGGATCAGTGTTTCCAGGAAAACACCTATTTGCCAAAGAAGAACTTTTCAAGTTTTTGAAAATCAGATGAATTGAGACATTAAGAAATGGATGAAATATGTATAAATCTCTAAGGAAGAATGGACACAGTGAAAATTTATATGGCCTCAAGAGTGATATATAATAGCTCAAGCCACTGGTTAAGATGGGCACTATTGAAATTAAACGAACAGTTCTGAACCTGTAGTTGCTTACCCAAGGTGACTCAATAAACCCTACTTGCTTAGATCCAAATCCTGCAGTGCCATTGTATAAGACCATCTTTCTAGCTGAATGAAAAAGTTGGAACGGTAATAAAAACTAAAAAGCATTACCAATTCATTTTGAAAATGCTCAATAAGTATTGCAGGAATCACTGGGCCAGATATACAAAGAGAAAGTACAAAACCTAGAAGGTACAAAATTGCTTTCAATGTACAAGGCTGAGTGTTCAAGACTACAATGTTTGCTTCCATAGTTTACCAAATATAACAGTGATTTGCGCATCTCTGTATGAATGAATATTATGAAAAATGAGGAATTTGCATAAACTTCCATTAAATCATTGCCCATAAACAGGAAATAAGGCAAAATGCTTCTCATGAGCACACACACCCTTTGGAGATCTCTGGGAGAATATTTTGTGCCTCTAGGGTTAGGAACCCATGAAGGATAATTCTATTATTCAAATGCTATTTGAGAACTGCCTGCAATACCAGATAGCAGTTGACCAGAAAAACTGAAAGTGTGAAGGAAGAAGTCTCTTCCACCTTATAAAGCCATAGTACCAAGCTCTCTCTCTCTCTCTCTCTCTCTCTCTCTCTCTCTCTCTCTCTCTCTCTCTCTCTCACACACACACACACACACACACACACACACACACACACACACACACACACACACACAC